>CM076577.1:1187771398-1187913780 GCA_034641835.2 Pinus albicaulis
CTGGACACGTGATTTTGCAAATAAAGGTTTTTTTGCAGGATAAGTCCTTGTCAAAATTTCATCTCTCATACCAACTGGCATCTGGTCAGAACTATAACCTGAAATCGGACATACACATATTCGTCTATTACTCAGAGATGTGAATGGTGGAATATCTGCTAGAGCACTCTTAGCATATGGAAGAGGCTGAGCCCTCCCTCCTATTCCCTTTCCAAGACATCCCTTAGGACCAAAAGTCAAGTGGCCATCATCAGCAGCTCTGTGTGTTGAAGGGCTTGGCATAGACCGATCTTCAAATTGAGCCCAATCCACAATCTAAGTATCTTGACTAGTGAATCACAATCACGTGGTCCCATATGGGGTTTTGGCCCTTTAATCCCACCCATATGTGGTGTTATCACTCAGATTTTCCTTGAAATTGTTGGGAAGAGGAAAGGGGTCTGAGGTAACCACAAACCAACTTTTAGGTACAGAATCTAGCCAATCTGTACCCAGAGAGGGCTCTCTATGTAAAATTTAGCTTTGTTTTGAAAGATATTAGGCTAGTTATAAAGTCCAGGGATTTTGATTTAGATTGGGTGATGAAATTAAATAACTTGTAGTAAGATTGAGTAGTTTACGCCATTGGGCTAATGGAGTCGAAAGGATAGCTTAACTGGATTAAGTTTCTTAACAAAAGATGGTTTCACGAGGCAAGATAATCAAACAGGGAACAATTATAGATCTAAAGTGAATGGGATGAACTCAAATGGATGAAGGGCAATTAAGAATCCTTCAACACATTCGAAAGATGGAAATTGAGTGATTATTAATAAAGAGAAATTAAGTATTCTTTACTAAATAATCAAAATGCTTAAACTAGAAAAATATGAGCAATTAAGAATTCACTGTTTAAACCAGTTCAGAAGAAAACATTTAGAATATCAACGATTATAATCAGATTACACTTAAGCACTTTCTGATTTGTTCCTTTTCATTAATCATTCAGAAATGAAACACAGATGATATAATAAACAAATATAAAGACTTCAACACATAAGAGATAGATGACTTATTGATCCGTAGTCTGACATAAGAATCCTGTAAAAAGTCTTTCGCATCAATTCCTCATCCAGCTAGCCACACAAAATTTCTCCAACAACACTTTATTCCAAAATAGTCAATGTTACAGCAAAGTCTAAAAAATCCAACCCTAATACTCCGAATGAGGGTGTATTTATACAAAAAATTATAAAAAATATCTCATAACAGATTGAGATATAATCTAGGATGACTCATAAGTATGTTACAACAAACTAGAGACAGATGGTCTCGTAGATAAGAGAAATGATAATTGATGTTGTGTTGTTTCCTTCTTTTGAGAATGTGTTGGATGCAGCCCCTAAGATTTGGCTCGTTGTTGTCCTCTTTAGTAATTATGTACTAGCTGCTTCGTTTTACTGATATTCTTTAACTGCATTGATATTCTTTAACCTCTTTTTATCCTTCTTTATCATGACTTACTGTAGTACATAGTCAAAAATTCATGTAAGTGTAATTTTTACAAAAGTTCTAACATTTCTTCCCACCATTTATCTTCTGGTATTCTAGTTATTTGTAGCTTTCTGAGAGTTTCATCGGTGTCTGTATACCTAAAGAAAGTAGGTTGAATTGGGAACAAATGTTTTACTTCATGCTCGAGATAAAACAAATTTCCAATCTATCATGAAGTTTTTTTCCTGTAGGCGATGCTGCTGTTGATGAACTAGTTGAGGCACTGGCCTGATTGTCAGCATGCTTGTCCAACTTTTCAACATAACTTTCAAGGTCCATCAATTTATCCTCTGAAACTAAAGGACTGAGCAATCCTTTATTCAAAAAAATATCAAATCCTTTTATGAAGGCAGTGATTTCTTCTTGCCTATCAGAACATCTTCATTCTAGATTCTGCATCAGAGTTCTTTTGGTAAAAACTCTTTTTATTTCCAAAATTTTTTCTGTCTTGTCTTGAATGCCAAGTTCTTCAAGTTGATGCTTGTTCTGAGTATTTAAAAAATGGATAATTTCATTGGCTTCTTCAGGCATGTTTCCCAATTCTTCTCTTGCTTTTAGGACTTCTTCCAGAGCCAATTTGACTAAATCATTATGTTCATACATTATTTGAATTGAGGGCCAAACATCTCTTATTGACTGGATGATGTCGTCCCAATGAATTTCATTTATTTCCTTTAAAGGCTTCTCCAATGTGAGATCCTTCTCCAATTTGTTGACCAACTTTTCTAATCTGTTGACCTCCCTTGTTTTATCTGCAACATTCATTTTCAAGAGATCATATTTTTGTTCTAAAGTGGTGAATTGTACCTTTGTTCTTTGAAGTTCTGTCACTTGGAGTTTTAATTCCTCCATTGACTTTATTAACTCTTTGGTACTTAAATTGGAAATATTACCCTGTGATAACTGTGCTGGCTGACCTGTTGTTGTAGTACCTGTAATCATTTCAGTTGTAGATGCTGGATTATTTGACTTCTTATCTTTCAATGCCTTTTCAAGCTCTTTTTTAGTTTCATTAAGTTGCTCATTCAGTTTCAAGAGCAAATCCATCAATTCTTCTTCAGAATTTTTCTTTATGATTTCTGCAGTCTGTGCATGTCTTGAGGCTGGTAACTTCAGTTGTTTTCTCAAGGCTGCAATATCATCATCTTTTTTCTTGATCAAAGCTTCTATACCTTTGACACCCTTGGAATTATGACCCAATCCAATAATGATTTCCTCCAAAGTCTTTATCCTGTTGTCCTTAGCCTGAGAAGAGGCTTTTTCAAGATTTAGTTGAGCATTAGTATTCTCCAAAGAATCCTGCAATTTCTGAGTCATCATTGACTTATTTGTCAGAGTAGAATAAATCATTTCACCTGTATGTTTATGCAGCTCAATTTTATCCAAAGGATGAATATCCTTTGCTAAGACTTCAAAATTAGTTCTGATATAATCTGCAGTAGTTTGAGGTTGCTGCACTTTGGGTTTGAAGTGACTCATTACCATTTTACCCTGTTGAATGTCATAAGCTGACATCAATCTTTGTTGATTCTTAGGAGCCATCTTCAAAGATTGATTTTACACTTGAAGTATGAGAGGATCATTTCTGGCCTTTATATTTATGAATGTTCTTTTAATATCCCAGGCATCTTTCACTGGTGGTTTGAAAGATGATACTTCTGCACTTTGCTGCCTTTGCAGTTATTTTCTCTATAAAGTAGTGGATGTCCCACTGATTGTACATGTTTGCTGACTAACCAATTCTTCTTGCATCTGACTATCAAGAATTTCGTGAACATATTCCACTTCTGGAAGAGGATTCAATTTTTGTCTTTTAACATCAGGCTGTTAAGAAAATCCACTGACAGGAGTGGCTGCTTCAGTATCTCTCTTTTTACCCTTTTCTACATTAAGAGGAGTTTGTAAAATTGACATTTCTTCCACATTGGTCTGAGTAGAAGAAATTTGTACTTGACCCTATTCTTTAGAAGTTTCAGGAAATTCTGTCATTGTAAATTTCTCCGTAACCTGTATATCAGCCTCTTTCTCCTTTCCTTTAGATGATATCGTAGCCAATGCACTGATTTCCTATCAATTTTGTTGAGAAGTCCCAGCAGAAGAAGAACCAATACCTGGTATTTGTACCTATCCAAAAGAGTCTAGGTCAAGTATTTTTTCAAGATCTTTCATTACATTTTCAACATTGACCTACTCACTATCTTGTTCTATCAATGTCCCTTCCATCCATTAATCCATATTGGCATATTGTTCAATTTCTTGGATTCTTTAATGAATGTATGGTGATAGTTTGTTTTTCATTCTTCTAGCACAAATAAAGCTGTTTGGGTCATAAGGTACCCAGTAGAAACTTTTTTGTAGTTTGAGATATTCTTCTAAAATTCTTTCAGCTTCCTTCCCAGCATCTCTAGAGTTATAGACAAAGGGACCTAATTGACTTTTAATTCTGAGTTGAGCCTTTTTCTTTTCATTGCAAAAATGAACTATATCTAAATTGATCATCTGTCTGAAATACTCTAATGCAAAGAGTCTCATTGGGACATATTTTGGTAACTTGAATGGGCATAACTCACATCCATAGATTCTGATTTCTGTGTGATTTCGGTATAGGTACCAGTCACCTATCCGGTATTGCTTTGAGAGTTGAAGAATTTTCTTGATTTCGCTATTGAACCTAGGAGGGGAGACTCTTGTCAACAAGGTGGTTGTAGGGTGTACAAATAGGTCAATAAACTCATTTTAGGAATAAGGAGAATCAGGGAAATTATGAGTGATGGCAGACCAAAAGATTACAGACCTAGGATTTCCTTTAGCATCAAGTTTTTTAGCATGGAAAGGGAAACTCTCTGATTGAAAGTAAAGCATGAGATGGTATATAACAGAGGAATACTTGAACACTATTTCATTCTCTAATCTCATGAACTGATCATGGATTTTATCTGCAATGTAGGAAGCAAAATCATACTTGACAGCAGGAGGCTGTCCAGGGGTAAAAATTGACAACAATACTAGGGTTAATTGGTCAACATATTCACTAGTATTGAAACCCATTATAGAGGAAATCATATTCAAAATAAGCCTTCCCACATCAGTGAAAAAGGTATAACCATAAGGGGGAGGGCCTTTGGGCTGATAATCTGGAAACATGAAGGTTTGGCAGAGGTGATTTAACTCTTCATGGGACAATTTGGCAGATTTCTCAAGTAATTCTCCCATGGACAGGGGAGTGAGGGCTTGACTAGGTTGAAATTGCAACATCTCTTTGATAGACCGAGTAGTTATGGGAAAAAGGACGGTTTGACTCGGGGACAAAACTGCTCGTTGATTGGGATCATAATTTGCATGGCAGTAATGGATTATCTCGAGAAAAATATGGACTGAAGGGAGAAGATACATGGGAAGGTTGGATTCCCATAATCCAAAAATGTCAGAACCTTTTAAGTAATTATCTCTACAGTAGCAAAAAATTCGAAGGGGATTTTCACTGAGAACCAGGTCTTTACTTTGAAAATATCTGTCTACTAAAGGCAGATAATATAAATCTCTGTGAGGGGCATTCAGGGGTACAACATTCAGAGCCACGGGAATCTCCATTTCTGGTTCTTGTGGATTCAGAAATGAATTGCGGGTTTTGATGAAAAAACGGGCACAATCACAGGTTTAGGAATGCAATTGTAGTTTTGGGAATTGAGGAATGAACCAAAGAGCAATCTTGAACCCTGTTTCAGTTTTTCGTGTGGAATTTAAAACAAAACCAGGATGTTTACATAGCTCAATGGGAATTTGGGTAAATACATGTTTTCCAGGAACTAAACAGTGATGAAAACAGGTGCTGGATATGGAGGATGAACTCTGAATTACTCGACTACAACTTTCTTCGGCAAGGTAACGGTTGGCAAACTTCGACAGTTGATTTCGAAATTCGTTGCATGGGACACTAGTCGCTGTATGAAATAATGTGAAAATGACGTGGGTTCTTTTGTTTTATTCACAAATTCAAAGGTTGGCTAGTTTTTTTTTTTTTTTTAATGGATGACGTCGGCAAGTACAGAGGCTTCGTCACAGGAGGCAGGTGGTAAGTGGTTTCCATCGCACAGCTTTTGGGGAAGAGTGGTTTTCAGCAGAGGGCGAGTGATTCCATACGATGGATGACGTGTGGCGTGACACTGTTCAGAAAACCACTTGGCCATCGCGCGTTAACTTTTAGACAAGGATGGGCAGCGATATGGACGACAACTGTAGATCTTGAGTTGATAGATCGAACAGTCGTTCGGAAAGGAAGATGATGGGGAATTAAAATGGCAGGCCCAATGTAATTTATTAAAAATAATCACATTGGGGACGATTTGATTGGCGGGTTAGGTTATTAATTAACCTGGAGGGTTAATTAATCCCTTTATATGAAGGAGGGTCGAGTTTATTTATTAATTGGAATTTTCAACCAATTAATGAATTTTAACAAATATATGGTTATTTTTCAACCAACGGGGCGGGATATATATTATATGGGAATTATTTAAATTAATAAGGGGAAAGAGGAAATTTTCATAGGGATTTAAATAATAAGTTTAAAAATTAATATGGAAATGAATGAAGCGCTAAGTGTAAAACATCAAGGTAATGTATTTAACTTATGCTTTTGTGAATAGGGTTTTTATGAAATATTGCATGATTTTCCTAAGTAAAATGGGATTTTACTTATAAAAAGATTTTTTAGAAGTGAGTGAATGTCATGATGAATGATTTTAAGTACTTAGTATTTTCCAATTATTGGGCCGAGGGTCCGGTCCCTCCAAAAGTCAAGGAAATGCCTTGAGCCCCTTTAATTTTCAAATACCTTAGTACTTAGGGGAAATTAGTAAAAATTTTAGGGAAAAATGAGAAGGGAAGTTAATAATCTGACTTTGCTTTGCTTGAAATTCTTCTAGTGTAGTGTATGCCTTTACACTTGTGATGAAAGTAAAGATTTAACACATCTAGAATCATTATCCATCACATGTAATTCTGCAACAACATCTACCTACCATACCTACTTTAAAGTACCATTTTTCTTCTTTATTAGGGTGCACTTAGACTGGCAAACGCTCATCACACTTTTTCTTTTACATCTGAAAATCTATCTAATTCTAACCTTATTACATCCAAGGACTCAGATTAAACTGTTGAGCTCTTTTTATTTACTCTACCTATCTACTTATCTGCCAAGATTAAACAGTTTGGCCAGATTTTATTCTCTATCTTTAAAACATAAAATTGAAAGATGAACTAGCCAAGCTTAAACTGTTTGAATATTCATAAATTGTGGCATAAATTACAAGTTGCACACAATTTGTTTATTACATAAGAGAAAAAAGGTAGTGGCATTTATACTTGCACACTTTCCTTGGCCTTTCTTTTGGTGGGGTTCATTTTCTTTCACTTTTTTGGCCATTTTATTCTTTTCACCCTTTGATTTTTCTTTTAGGGTATACCCTCTTTACATTTTTTAATTGTTTTGATTTTTTGACAATATGGAAAAGCTTTGCAACAAGAAAAGGTATGAACATATTACATAGCTTATCAAGTCAATCATGATATATGACACCTATTGGTATAGGAGTATAACACTGGCTCCACTTGGGGATGGCTTTTCCTGGTGAAAAGTCAAGAACAGCAGGTCAGTTGCCCTCATAATTATTTTGACTGAATCATAGAATCTTCTTTTGCTTGTTGCTTTATTGTATGTATGACAGTAATATTTCTGAAGCTTAGGGCTTTCTCCTCGGGCTTCAACTCTAGTAAGTTACTATCCACTCCAAACCGATACATTACAAAGGATATAGTATGTACATGTTAAAAATCAGGATATCCTAATAAATAGGATCAAAGTAATGTTTCAGCATTCGACCATTGACTGGTCCTTCTTCAGTTTCTGTACCATCCAAGTTTTTTAGAAAATATGTATTATTTCCTTGTAAAGCATGAATAATATAAGGTCCTTTCCACAGGAAGTCAAACTTCCCATGTTTTCCCTTATCCTCTCTTCTGGAATTCCATCTTAAAACTTTTTTTCCCAGTTGGAAATCTTCTGCCTTGGTCCTTTTATCAAATATCTTCTTTAGTTTCTCTTGTAAAACTTGGGATCTTTGATAAACTTCTTCTATGGTCTGCTGCAAATTGATAATCTGATTTATTCTCCTTTGAATGTTATTATGTTCAACCTGAGCCTCTTGAAGTAATTTCATTACAGGAACTCCTAAATATGAAGGGAATACAACTTCAATACCATAGACTAACTCATAAGGACTAGTCCCAATATATTTTTTGGTGGTGAGTTTGTCTGCCCACAATGCATTTGTAAGTTTCTTATGCCAATTTTTCTTGTTTTCATCTAATAATTTCTTAATAATATTGATGAGACTCTTGTTGGAAGATTTAGGCAGTCCATTACCCTGAGGGTAATAGGCTGTGGAATGGCCTAAGGTGATATGATATTTATTACAGAAACTTATCATCTTCTTAGATTTGAAGGTAGCAGCATTATCAGTTATAATTTTCTCAGGACAGCCAAATCTTGATAATATATTGGTTTCTAGGAATCCTATGATCACAGTATCATTGGCTTGTCTGGAAGGAATTGCTTCAATACATTTAGTAAAATAGTCTGTGGCAGTGAGGATCCATTTTTGTTGGCCAGAAGAAGGAAGATGGATTTCTCCAATGAAATCCAGGCCCCATTGTTGGAAATGTTTTTCAGTGGAAATTGGTTTCAAGGGTAAAGGTAATAGTTTTCTCTTGCCTTCAAAAATTTGACATTTATGGCAAGCAGTGACAAATTTCTTTACATCAAAGAACAAGGTTGGCCAATAAAATCCAGCTCTTAGGATCTTATCTGTAGTTTATTTCCAATACAGGTGTCCACCACAGTCTCCTGCATGGAATTCATTGAGAGTCTTGTCAGCTTCATCTTTTAACAAAAAATTCAATATAATTCCATCATGATCTTTCCAAAAGAGAACATTATCTAAAATACAAAACTTTAAAGATGTCATCTTTAAAAACCTTTTCTTTGTTCTGAATAACCCTAGAGGAGCTTGCAGGTTTAACAATACATAAATTATATCAGCATAACAAGGTGAATCTAAGAAGGCCTGGCTGATTTGTGGAGTCGCCATCTCCTATTCGTCATCCAGTTCATTAATATCTAGGGCTTGGTAATTTGTTTCCGTCATGAGTTGAGCCAATCCCTATCCTTTTATAAGCTTTGTAGGGTTTATTTCAATATCATACTCTAATATGGTAGCAATCCATTTACCTCTTTTTCCCTCAATTCCATCTTGAGTTAAGATTTCTTTGACAACAGCATTTGGTACATAGGCTATCACATGGGAATACAATATATAGATTCTAAAATCTTTAATGGCTTTTACTAGTGAAAAAACTTGTTTTTCCATGATGTTGTATTTTAATGATGCATCCCTTAGTGCTTTACTAAAAAAGGCTATAGGTTTTTCACATCCTTGATCATCCTTTTGTAATAAAACATCTACTACAGTATGTTCTGATGCAAATGAAAATATTATGAAGTCTCTATCAAATTGTGGACTGGTAAGAAATGGTGTTCTAGTCAAAGCCATTTTAATTTCTTCAAATGCGTGTTTGGCTTCTACTGTCCATTTAATACTTGAATCCTTTCTTAACATGTTAGTAATAAATATAATTAATTCAGCTAATCTAGAAATGAATCTTCTCAAAAAATTGATTTTTCCTATGAAAGCTTGAATTTCTTTAACATTTCGAGGGTGAGGTATCTGCAATATAGCTTCTATTCTGGCAGGA
The DNA here is from genome assembly GCA_034641835.2 of Pinus albicaulis. Classification (NCBI taxonomy): domain Eukaryota; kingdom Viridiplantae; phylum Streptophyta; class Pinopsida; order Pinales; family Pinaceae; genus Pinus; species Pinus albicaulis. The sequence goes on from CM076577.1 coordinate 1,187,780,747, forward strand.
TCAATTCTAATACCATCTTTGGAAATGATATGGCCCAAAAACTTATCTTCTTCAAGACCAAACAAGGACTTTTTTGGATTCAAATATATACCATACTTTCTGCAATTTATGAATACTTGTCTGAGATGGTCTAAATGCTGCTGATCTGATTTAGAAAAAACAGTTAAATCATCCAGATATATAGCAAGAAAGTCATGAATTTCTTTTGCAAATGCAATGTCCATTGCTCTTTGGAAGGTTTCTCTAGCATTTTTAAGTCCAAATGGCATTTTAGCGTACTTGAATGTATCCCATGGTGTTGTAAAAGCTATTTTTTCCTGTTCATCAGGATGAACCAGAATCTGGTTGTATCCTGAGAACCCATCTAAAAGAGAAATCCTTGAAGCACCTACTACCCTTTGTAAAATGTGATCCATTTTGGGAAAACGGTAATTATCCTTCAAAGAAACCTTATTTACATTTCTTAAATCAACACATAATCTGATCTCTCCAGTTTTCTTCCTAGTAGGGACTAAGTTAGACACCCACTCTGAAAATCTAATAGGAGCAATTATTCCTGCTTCATATATTCGTTTGATTTCTTTTTCAATAAAAGACAACAATACAGGTTTTATTCTTCTGAGTTTCTGCTTAAATGGTTTCTGATTTTCTTTCAGAGGTATTGTATGCTGAATAATAGAGGTATCATATGCTTTCAAGTCTTCATAACTCCAGGCAAAGACATCTTGGAATTATTTTATTAGTTCAACATATTTTGATTTTTTATCAGGAGGCAAAGATTTAGATAACTTTATTATTTTAGGATTTTCTTCAGTCCCCAGATTATATTCCTCAATATCAGCTTTCAATGGTTCCATTTTGGGTTTCTTTGGAATATCATTAGAGTCGAAAAGATCTTCCAAAGGAGTTAATCCTTTAGGCAAATGATTATCTTTCAAATTAATGATTTCATATTCATCTTCTATAATCTCATCAACCTCCATTTGTTTAAGGTCTTGCATTTCTTTTTTGGTGAACTTCGTTGGATGAAGCATTTGAGTTGCACTTTCTTCTGAAATGTCTATTTCTTGTTCATTTATTTGATCAGATTCAATGATTGTATCTTCATCTATGTTACTGTTAGAAAATTCATTCTCTAGAGTCAGAAAATTGTTAATCTGATGCTCATTTGCAAACACTTGCCAATTCTTAAAATTTTCTGGTATAGCAGGTCTATGTCTAATCTCAGTTGTGAACTGATGATTAGATTCGAAAGGTAATTTACAAGTGCTAGCAAACATTGCAAGACTATGAGCATGCAAATTTTGTTTTCTTGGGATTTTAGCAAGCTGAGCCTGTAGAAAAGTATTGAGAATCTCTACAACTGTTCCTCTATATTCTCTTAATCTGGGATCTTTTGTCAGAAAGTCACCATTGATCTGTTGAATGATTAAATCAGAATCTCCTATGACAGATACTCTAATTACCTCTAATCTTTTGACAAGTTTAAGCCCTAACAAAAGAGCTTCATATTCTGCCATATTATTAGTGCATTTAAAGTTCAATCTGTAAGCATGGCCTTCAGCATGATCATTTTCAAGGTTGTGTATCCAAATTCCAGCTCCTTCTCCTAATTTATTAACGGAACCATCAAATTCTATGTGCCAAAGAATTTCATGTTCATAATTGGTGTCAGGAGTTTCAGGAATTTTCTTAACAGTGAGATCTGGTTTGTTACTTTCTTATGGTTTTTCTTGGGTATCTGATGTTTATTTACCCTCAAAAATTTCATGGATTTAAACACTAGATTTTTTATTTGCAATTTCTTTCGGTTCTATTGCTAGTACTTCTAGTTCAGTGGGAAGATTAGATTCAACATTATCAAGAATAAATGAGTCCATATCAGAGTGTACTGAGTAGATGGGGAAATTTTCAGGTTTCTCCTGACTACTGACTACATATTTCATCAAGGTTTCTCTGTATAGTCTCTTAGGTTGGCCGAACACTGAAATAGTAGCATATGACATATCCAATTGAAGAGATCCTCCGAGCTTTGCACCCCAATATCTAGACAACAGCATAACATATTTTGGAGGAATATCTGCTACTACTATATCCATCAAAAAAAAATTTGTAGGGTATTGAACCAATGAAACACACAAGTCTTTGATTAATCCTAAACATCTCACCTAATTTTAATCAAAAGAAAAGAGATCTTTGTATGGTCTGGTGATGTCTAGGTTTAATCTCTCCATTACAGCTTTGGGAATTAAATTGTGAGATGCCCCAGAATAAAGCATGGCATTATGAATTATTTTATCATGTATATTCAAACTCACATAAAATGGAGGAGTTCCTCCACTTCCTGGTTTTCCATTTACTTCAGGGCCAAATAATAATCTAGGTTGATCATCGAAAACATTTACTGAGTTATCACTTCCAGTAATATTAAGTGATCTATTGATTTGACTTCGGTAGACATCATGTTTAGCTAATTCAGACAATGGAACAGCTATTTTTAATTTGCCTACTTCAGCTTCCAGATTAAAAGGTTTTTCAGTTTGAGTTCTTGTATTTCAAATAGTTGGATTCTCTTTTTCTTCTGTGTTTTCGGTATTTTTCTCCTTTTCAGGAGTAGGGTTGTGTGCTGAAGTTGTTTATGAATCAAATTCTTGAGGTTCCTCTACATTTCCTTTGGGAGGAAGAGTATTGGAAAGTTGTATGTTATTTAGTTGAGTATCGGATACATCTTCAATTATTGGGTTGGAAAGATTAGGATCTGATCTAGAAAGAATATGTACATGGGTAGTATTGGTTTTACCTTTGAGGGGCTATTTTGTAACTTTCTGTTTACTTGTTTCCGGAACATCAATTATTTTGCTCCTCAAATTATATTGCTTGTGAACTTCATAAATGGTTGTATCATATCCTTCCTTAAAGTCAAATGATTCTCCTGAATGGGTTTGAAATTTCTTAAGAATATGAGCTTCTTGATCCTCTTGGGTCAAGAAAACTATGGTTCATTATCGCGTTCATTAAAATTGTTTATTTGAACATCTTCAGTTGGTTCCTCAGAATTTGAGGCTTCAATATAATTTTCCTAAAATGGGGGCCTAATATTTTGGTCAGGACCAGTTTTTTCAATGTTTTGATTTTGGTTCCTTCTGAAATTTGGATCTCTCACAGTATTTTTCAGTTGACCATCCCAAGGAGATTTCTTCTCAATTTTTTCTACTCTATCTCCTAGCCTTTCCATTCCTTTAATAATAACATCCAGTTTCTTTTCAAAAGCTGTGGGTTCTTCGTTTAAAGGCATTCTCCTTTCAGCTCTGGCTGTAGCTCGTTTCTCTATCAGGTTGGCTTCAACACTAACAACTATACTTTGCATTTCTTCTAAGGTTTGAGGAGCTCTTTCCCTAAGCTGATACGCCATACCAGAATCAAATCCATCAGGGAATTTGATTAATACTGAATCTGGAGGAGGTCTAAGATTTTGGGGAATAGCATTGTAAGCCTCATTGAACCTGGTGACGTAATCTTGCACAGTCTCATTTGTTCCTCTCTTTAGTTTTCCAAAGTCTGATAATATTTGAAGAGGATCTTTCTTCTTTTCCCATCTGTTTAAAAATGATCTATAAAGAGCTTGTAAGTCAGTAACATTGTTTGTAGGAAGGGCTCTAAACCAGGTTCTGACTTCTCCAGTAAGACTTTGGACAAATATTCTCATTCTTACATCATCAGCATCTATTTCATAAATTTCAAAATAATCGGTCATGTTTTTAGTATGCTGTTATGCAGTGTAGGTTCCAGAACCATCAAAAGGAGTGATTTTACTTTGATAGTCTTGAGGCATAGCCCCTAGATTAGCAGGTAATACCAAAGGAGCATATCTGTTTGCCATTGCAGGAGGTAGCGATGAAATAACATGTGAGGTTGGTCTATGAGTGGTAGGTGGAGGAGTAGAAGGGGTAGTTTGAGGTTGAGATATTTGAAGAAATGTTGATGAACTTGGAGAAGCTGAAGTGATCACGGAAATATTTGAAGTTCCTTCAGAGGTAAACTCAGATTGTATGGAATTTTGAAAATGTTTATCAAGATGTGAAGTAACAAATTCAAATTGTAAATCTTCAAGAAATACTGGGTCTGGAACCAAATTGGACAACTCAGATTCAGAAAAATTTACAAATAGAGATGTTTCAAACTGCTCGTCAAAAGGTTCGTCCTCAAGATAAATCCACTTCACAAGACAGGATATTGATCTATAAAGAGGTCAAGAACTACCAGAGCTTTCTTGAATATCTTCTCTCCTAAGAATTCTGGGGATTAAATTCGGATTTTCAAACACAGGCGATGGATTTGGATCAGAATTAGCCCTAGTGTAATGAGTCCTTTCTGAAGCCAGTTTTCTAGGTGATATTTTTTGGTTTTTTGGTTTAAATGGACTGAATAATACAACTTCAACAATTTCTTTAAGAATTTTCTGATATTGGATTTAAATTTTCTTAAAGATTTATTTGACTAGAGGAACTGATCAGATGTTTGAAACCAAATTTCAGTTCATAAACTAGACCGGAGACAGACTGAAGTAGCATTTATTTACTATGCAATTGCAGAGCAAAAGCAGTTCAAAGGCTACCTCGCTAACTTCAGGTTCCGTCTGTAGTTTATAAAGTAAACAATAGTAATAATAAAATTATTTAGTTCCCTAGTATGGTCGCCACTATGTTATCACTCAGATTTTCCTTGAAGTTGTTGGGAAGAGGAAAGGGGTCTGAGGTAACCACAAACCAACTTTTAGGTACATAATCTAGCCAATCTGTACCCAAAGCGGGCTCTCTCTATAAAATTTAGCTTTGTTTTAGAAGATATTAGGCTAGTTATAAATTCCAAATGTTTTAATTGAGTTTGGGTGGTGAAATTCAATAGTTAAGGGTAAGATTGAGTAATTTAGGCCATTGGGCTAATGGAGTCAAAGAGGATAACTTAACTAGATTAAGTCTCTTAACAGAAGATGGTTTCACAGGGCAAGATAATCAAACAGGGAACAATTATAGATCTAAAGTGAATGGGATGAACTCAAATGGATGAAGGGAAATTAAGAATCCTTCAACACATTCGAAAGAGGGAAATTGAGTGATTATTAATAAAGAGTAATTAAGTATTCTTTACTAAATAATCAAAATGCTTAAACTAGAAAAACATGAGCAATTAAGAATTCATTGTTTAAACCAGTTCAGAAGAAAACATTTAGAATATCAACAATTAAAATTAGATTACACTTAAGCACTTTCTGATTTATTCATTTTCATTAATCATTCAGAAATGAAACACAGATGATATAATAAACAAATATAAAGACTTCAACACATAAGAGATAGATGACTTATTGATCCGTAGTCTGACACAAGAATCCTATAAAAATTCTTTCGCATCAATTCCTCATCCAGATAGACACACAAAATTTCTCCAACAACACTTTATTCCAAAATAGTCAATGTTACAGCAAAGTCTAAAAAATCCAACCGTAATACTCCGATTGAGGGAGTATTTATACAAAAAAATTATAAAAAATATCTCATAACAGATTGAGATATAATCTAGGATGACTTATAAGTATGTTACAACAAACTAGAGACATATGGTCTCGTAGATAAGAGAAATGATAACTGATGTTGTGTTGTTTCCTTCTTTTGAGAATGTGCTGGATGCAGGCCCTAAGATTTGGCTCGTTGCTATCCTCTTTAGTAATTATGTGCTAGCTGCTTCATTTTACTGATATTATTTAACTGTATTGATATTCTTTAACCTTTGTTTATCCTTCTTTATCATGACTTACTGTAGTACATAATCAAAAATTCATGTAAGGATAATTTTTACAAAAGTTCTAACATTTCTTCCCACCATTTATCTTCCGGTATTCTGGGTCTTTGCAGCTTTCTAAGAGTTTCATCAGTCTGTATATACCTAAAGAAAGTAGGTTGAATTGGGAAAAAACACTTTACTTCATGCTCGAGATAAAACAAATTTTCCAATCTATCATGAAGATTTTTTCCTGTAGGCAATGCTGTTGTTGATGAACTAGTTGAGGCACTGGCCTGATTGTCAGCATGCTTGTCCAATTTTTCAACATAACTTTCAAGGTCCATCAATTTATCCTCTGAAACTAAAGGACTGGGCAATCCTTTATTCAACAAAATATCAAATCTTTTTATGAAGGCAGTGATTTCTTCTTGCATATCTGAACATCTTCGTTCTAAATTCTGCATCAGAGTTATTTTGGTTAAAACTCTTTTTATTTCCAAAATTGTTCTTGTCCTATCTTGAATTCCAAGTTCTTCAAGTTGATGCTTGTTCTAAGTATTTAAAAAATGGATAAGTTCATTGACTTCTTCAGGCATGTTTCCTAATTCTTCTCTTTCTTTTAGGAATTCTTCCAGAGCCAATTTGACTAAATCATTCTGTTCATACATTATTTGAATTGAGGGCCAGACATCTCTTATTGACTGGATGATGTTGTCCCAAAGAATTTCATTTATTTCCTTTAAAGACTTCTACAATGTGAGATCCTTCTTCAATTTGTTGACCAACTTTTCTAATATTTTGGCCTCCCTTGTTTTATCTGCAACATTCATTCTCGAGAGATCATATTTTTTTTCTAAAGTGTTGAATTGTACCTTTGTTCTTTGAAGTTCTGTCACTTGGAATTTTAATTCCTCCATTGACTTTATTAACTCTTCGGTACTGAAATTGGAAATATTACCCTGTGATAACTGTGCTGGCTGACCTATTGTTGTAGTACCTGTAATCATTTCAGTTGTAGAGGCTGGAGTATTTGACTGCTTATCTTTCAATGCTTTTTCAAGCTCTTTTTCAGTTTCATTAAGTTTCTCATTCAGTTTCAAGAGCAAATCCATCAATTCTTCTTCAGAATTTTGCTTTATGATTTCTGCAGTCTGTGGATGTCTTGAGGCTAGTAACTGCAGTTGTTTTCTCATCATCATCTTTTTTCTTGATCAAAGCTTCTATACCTTTGACATCCTTGGGATTATGACCCAATCCAATAATGATTTCCTCCAAAGTCTTTATCCTGTTGTCCTTAGCCTGAGAAGAGGCTTTTTCAAGATTTAGTTGAGCATTAGTATTCTCCAAAGAATCCTGCTATTTCTGAGTCATCATTTATTTATCTGTCAGAGTAGAATAAATCATTTCACCTGTCTGTTTATGCAACTCAATTTGATCCAAAGGATGAATATCCTTTGCTAAGACTTCAAAATTAGTTCTGATATAATCTGCAGTTGTTTGAGGTTGCTGCACTTTGGGTTTGAAGTGACTCATTACCATGTTACCCTATTGAATGTCATAAGCTGACATCAATCTTTGTTGATTCTTAGGAGCCATCTTCAAAGATTGATTTTACACTTGAAGTCTGAGAGGATCATTTCTGGCCTTATATTTATGAATGTTCTTTTAATATCCCAGGCATATTTCACTAGTGGTTTGAAAGATGATACTTTTGCACTTTGTTTCCTTTGCAGTTCTTTTCTCTGTAAAGTAGTGGATGTCCCACTGATTGTACATGTTTTCTGACTACCCAATTCTTCTTGCGTCTGAGTACTAGGAATTTCGTGAATAGATTCCACTTTTGGAAGAGGATTCAATTTTTGTCTCTTAACATCAGGCTGTTCAGAAAATCCACTGACAGGAGTGGCTACTTCAGTATCTCTCTTTTTACCCTTTTCTACATTAAGAGGAGTTTATAAAATTGAAATTTCTGCCACATTGGTCTGAGTAGAAGAAATCTGTACTTGACCCTGTTCTTTAGAAGTTTCAGGCAGTTCTGTCATTGTAAATTTCTCCGTAACTTGTATATCAGCCTCTTTCTCCTTTCCTTTAGATGCTACTGTAGCCAATGCACTGATTTCCTATAAATTTGTTGAGAAGTCCCAGCAGAAGAAGAACCAATACCTGGTATTTGTACCTATCCAAAAGAGTCTAATTCAAGTATTTTTTCAAGATATTTCATTACATTTTCAACATTGACCTGCTCACTATCTTGTTCTATCAATGTCCCTTCCATCCATTCATCCATATTGGCATATTGTTCAATTTATGGGATTCTTTGATGAATGTATGGTGATAGTTTGTTTTTCATTCTTCTATCACAAATAAAGCTGTTTGGGTCATAAGGTACCCAGTAGAAACTTTTTTGTAGTTTGAGATATTCTTCTAAAATTCTTTCAGCTTCCTTCCCAGCATCTCTAGAGTTACAGACAAAGGGACCTAATTGACTTTTAATTTTGAGTTGAGCCTTTTTCTTTGCATTACAAAAATGAACTATATCTGAATTGATCATCTGTCTGAAATACTCTAATGCAAAGAGTCTCATTGGGACATATTTTGGTAACTTGAATGGGCATAACTCACATCCATAGATTCTAATTTCTGTGTGATTTCGGTATAGGTACTAGTCACCTATCCGGTATTGCTTTGAGAGTTGAAGAATTTTCTTGATTTCACTATTGACCCTAGGAGGGGATACTCCTATCAACAAGGTGGTTGCAGGGTGTACAAATAGGTCAATAAACTCATTGTAGGAATAAGGAGAATCAGGGGAATTATGAGTGATGGCAGACCAAAAGATTACAGACCTAGGATTTCCTTTAGCATCAAGTTTTTTAGCATGGAAAGGGAAACTCTCTGATTGAAAGTAAAGCATGAGATGGTATATAAGAGAGGAATACTTGAACACTCTTTCATTCTCTAATCTCATGAACTGATCATGGATTTTATCTGCAATGTAGGAAGAAAAATCATACTTGACAGCAGGAGGTTGTCCAGGGGTAAAAATTGACAACAATACTAGGGTTAATTGGTCAACATATTCACTAGTATTGAAACCCATTATAGAGGAAATCATATTCAAAATAAGCCTTCCCACATTAGTGAAAAAGGTATAACCATAAGGGGGAGGGCCTTTGGGCTGATGATCTGGCAACATGCAGGTTTGGCAGAGGCGATTTAACTCTTCATGGGACAATTTGGCAGATTTCTCAAGTAATTCTCCCATGGACAGGGAAGTGAGGGCTTGACCAGGTTGAAATTGCAACATCTCATTGATAGACTGAGCAGTTATGGGAAAAAGGACGATTTGACTCTGGGACAAAACTGCTCGTTGATTGGGATCATAATTTGCATGGCAGTAATGGATTATCTTAGGAAAAATATGGACTGAAGGGAGAAGATACATGGGAAGGTTGGATTCCCATAATCCAAAAATTTCAGAACCTTTTAAGTAATTATCTCTGCAGTAGAAAAAAATTCGAAGGGGATTTTCACTGAGAATCAAGTCTTTAATTTGGAAATCTCTGTCTACTAAAGGCAGATAATCTAAATCTCTGTGAGGGGCATTCAGGGGTGCGACATTCAGAGCCACGAGAATCTCCATTTCTGGTTCTTGTGGATTCAGAAATGAATTGCAGGTTTTGATGAAAAAACGGGCACAATCACAGGTTTAGGAATGCAATTGTAGTTTTGGGAATTGAGGAATGAACTAAAGAGCAATCTTGAACCCTATTTCAATTTTTCGTGTGGAATTTAAAACAAAACCAGGATTTTTACAGAGCTCAGTGGGAATTTGGGTAAATACCTTTTTTCCGGGAACTAAACAGTGATGAAAACAGGTGCTGGTTATGGAGGATGAACTGTGAATTACTCGACTACAACTTTCTTCGGCAAGGTAACGGTTGGAAAAATTCGATAGTTTATTTTGAATTCATTGCATGGGACACTGGTCACCGTATGAAATAATGTGAAAATGACGTGGGTTCTTTTGTTTTATTCACAAAGTTAAAGGTTGGCATGTTTTTTTTTTTTTTTAATGGATGACGTCGGCAAGTACGGAGGCTTCGTCATGGGAGGCAGGCGGTAAGTGGTTTCCATCACACAGCTTTTGGGGAAGAGTGGTTTTCAGCGGAGGGCGAGCGATTCCATACGATGGATGACGCGTGGCGCGACACTATTCAGAAAACCGCTTGGCCATCGCGCGTTAAATTTCAGACGAGGATGGGCAACGATATGGATCACAACCGTAGATCTTGAGTTGATAGATCAAACGGTCATCGCGAAAGGAAGATGACGGGGAATTAAAATGGCGGGCCCAATGTAATTTATTAAAAATAATCACATTGGGGACGATTTGATTGGCGGATTAGGTTATTAATTAACCTGGAGGGTTAATTAATCCTTTCATATGACGGAGGGTCGGGTTTATTTATTAATTGGAATTTTCAACCAATTAATGAATTTTAATAAATATATGGTTATTTTTCAACCAACGGGGCGGGATATATATTATATGGGAATTATTTAAATTAATATGGAGAAAAAGGGAATTTGCATAGGGATTTAAATAACAAGTTTAAAAATTAGTATGGAAATGAATGAAGCGCTAAGTGTAAAACATCAAGGTAATGTATTTAACTTATGCTTTTGTGAATAGGGTTTTTATGAAATATTGCATGATTTTCCTAAGTAAAATGGGATTTTACTTAGGAAAATATTTTTTAGAAGTGAGTGAATGTCATGATGAATGATTTTAAGTACTTAGGATTTTCCAATTATTGGGCCAAGGGTCCGGTCCCTCCAAAAGTCAAGGAAATTCGTTGAGCCCCTTTAATTTTCAAATACCTTAGTACTTAGGGGAAATTAGTAAAAATTTTAGGGAAAAATGAGAAGGGAAGTTAATAATCTGACTTTGCTTTGCTTGAAATTCTTCCAGTGTAGTGTATGCCTTTGCACTTGTGATGAAAGTAAAGATTTAACACATCTAGAGTCATTATCCATCACATGTAATTCTGCAACAACATCTACCTACCCTACCTACTTTACCGTACCATTTTTCTTCTTTATTAGGGTGCACTTAGACTGGCAAACCCTCATCACAATTTTTCTTTTACATTTGAAAATATATCTAATTATAACCTAATTACATCCAAGGGCTCAGATTAAACTATTGAGCTCCTTTTATTTACTCTACCTATCTACTCATCTGCCAAGATTAAACAGTTTGGTCAGATTTTATTCTCTATCTCTAAAACATAAAATTGAAAGATGAACTAGCCAATCTTAAACTGTTTGACTATTCATAAATTGTGGCATAAATTACAAGTTGCACACAATTTGTTTATTACATAAGAGCAAAAAGGTAGTGTCATTTAGACTTGCACACTTTCCTTGGCCTTTATTTTGGTGGGGTTCATTTTCTTTCACTTTTTTGGCCATTTTATTCTTTTCACCCTTTGATTTTTCTTTTAGTGTATACCCTCTTTACATTTTTTAAATTTTTTGATTTTTTGACAATATGGAAAATCTTTGCAACAAGAAAAGGTATGAACATATTACATAGCTTATCAAGTCAATCATGATATATGACACCTATTGGTATAGGAGTCTAACACCTGCCTTGTTGAAAAGTCATTTATGTAATTTGATGAAAAGGGAATGTTGATACCCATGATGTAAATTGTTATTTTCAGTCATGTAAGGATTTGTTCAAATTTTTAAACCCACTTGTTTGTGTAGTTGAGTCATTTATGTAATTCCACTTGATTGGATCATCGATGTCAGTATGAGTCCTTGGTGATAGGAAAGGTCATACTCGGTTGAGTTATAGAGTCTGAAAAATCTGTCTGGAGTTTCAGCATAACCTTAGGGGAAGCATGGTAAAAATAGTGCCCTTTGCCCTTGATTTCAAAGGGGGAGAGTATTTTGGGTGTTTGAATAATGGTTATGTTTAATGTATCTATGTGTTGTGGTGATCAAACACCATGATGGTTGCCAACAAGTCCAAAGGGAGATATTGTTGGCAATATGATTCTTATGTCTTAATATGTTGTCCTTGATGGAAACTCTCTGGTAAAATATGGAGTATATGTCTTCTAAAGAAGCTCAATAGTTTGCAGAAGGTCTATCAGAAGAAATGTTTAATGTCCAGTAGAAAATTGGTTAATATTCATATTGGAGGTTCTATACGTGGGTTTGTACAGGCCAAGTCGCGTATACACGTGGATAATAACGATCCAAGTCATGTATGCCTTTTGCACTCAAAAAATATGATACCAAGGGGCATTACCATGGTATTAACCCACAATATTGAGCGTTGTGTCGTTTATTTGATTCCATCCAATAATACCATCAGCAATAGTGTGGTTTTAACTCATGGTATTGGTAAAGGCTAAATCTATATAAGGAGAAGAAGATCATAGTGCAAGGTGTGCATGTGTAAGGGTTGTCACTGAATACTTCTCTCTGAAGTATATCTGCATGGGATGAACTCTGTTTTATTGGTAGATCTGAACCTATGATGCACCCTTGGATACAATGATGGATCAAGATCTCTAGACTGGAAATGAATATGTTCTTGTATGATCTATTGAAGAGATGATTAGATCTATGACCTGGCACATGTTTGCTGAAGTAAAGTGAATAAATCTGGGTAAGTTCTAGAGATCTAAAAAAAATTGAAAAATTAATATTTACAGATCTATACGCTAGGTCGTCTTGGTAAAAGGGCATATATACGCAGCTTTGTCTCAAAAAAAGTGCAGATGGAAGTCGGGGTTTTCTGAAGCTTATTGTAGAGGTTATCTATTTATTTTTGTTGTATTTCTGTTGTCTGTCAATGAATTCTTCATGTAGATCTGGGTTGCTTGAATGTTTTATATGTTGTTAAGTTGAGTATATACAAATATGATCAATGAGTGAGTAAATATTTTTAATGATGTTTGACTGATCAAGGGTTCTGCAATACTGAAAAAATATCTGACTAAAAGCCTCAAATATGGATTTGAGACTAATCATATTCTGGAAGATCAGTATTCACAGATCTATACATAGGCTGGTGTGAAGGAAAGTGCGTATACACGTAGGTTCAGTAAAGCAAAGTAGCGTATTCATTTTAAGATAATGAATGTTCAGGGTTGAGTTTGATTCTGCATACTGATTCTGAATTTTGGGTTATTACTGTGTTCTGGTTACAGTGATCTCACTGTTCTGATTGAATTATTCGATGAAGTTTATTATTTTTTTTATTTATGGAGAGTTGTGTTGAAGCTGTGTAATCCAGTGTGAAAATTGATGAAACGTGGTCTGCATTCGTTCTAAGGGTTGAAGCCTTCAGTGTGGAAGTAGAAGCTTCCTACCAGTAGAAGCTGGTGTTATGATCAAAGGGTTGAAGCTCGCTTCCAGTAGTGGCTCGTAAACGAGATCAGGGAGTTGTAGCTCCCTTCCAGTAGTAGCTGGAGAATGAGAGAAGGTTGCAGCCTTCTGCAGGTAGATGCCTGCATACTAATATGAGTCTGTATTAGTACAATATTTTAAGAATTTTTCCATATAATAAATATTGAAGACAAAGATGACAACAGCGATGGTTTTCTCCCGAATTGGGTTTCCACCTTAAATCTTGGTGTTCATGTGTGATGCTCTTTTGTGATGATTTATTGTGTTGTTACTGCACATATTTACTGCTTAACTAACTGTTGCATAATTCATAAGCCGAGTTAAAGATTGTTTCTTAAAGTTTATCTAACATTAAAGGTATCTCAGTATCTGCAAGTTTCTATTGGTATATTCGCATGCATCCGTGAGTTGGGTTCATTAAAGTCACATATGGAATTAAGTAAAGAAAAATTTAAAGTTATCAGTGAGCTCTAAATGCTGATTCACCCCCCCCCCCCTCTCAGTATTTTTTCCAACATCCTACATGTTTCAAATGACTGAACCACCAATCCTTTGCTTCACCCTTAAGGTGCAACGTTGCAATCTCAACAGCCTCTCTTTCAGCTACTGGGTATAGTTGAAATAATGCATCTAACTCCTTCCTCCATGCCCTTATTGTGCTTGTGGATGATCCATCAAATGTAGGCAAGGAGAATCTATGCCTATTTCTTTTATTGTTGCTATGAGATCTTCTTTCTTATTTGAGTTGTAAAAACTGTTAGAGAGTTAGATTCTCCTTGAGTGCTCTAGATTGTGATTTGTACTCGGACATATATTTACTTAGAGTCTCATACCCCAAGTTTCCTCCATATTCATACAATTAACCTTCCTCTTCAAAGAAAGTGGACCTAGTAGAATGTTGTGCAGCTCTTTGCTTTGTTGGTTGTTTATGATCTTGATAGAAGTACTTGGACTTTCCTCATTCTGAAAACTTCTTGAGGTATCTGTTTTCTTCTCCCTTCTCATTTGTTTGACCTCCTTGGAGAGATCTTGCATATATCTAAAGAGAAGTGTGGAAAAACTTAATCCCTCTGCCATTATAGATACCTTCTTTCTGCTTCTTCTTCTTATGTCATAAAATGTATTGCCCACAAGCTAAGCCAAGATCATGCTCTGATACGACTATAATATCCAAAAATGGGAAAGACAGGAATATAGAAACAACATAGTTGGAAACTACAACAATGTACACATAAACTAAAAATACCATACAAATATGCAGAACAGTTGATCCATTTTATTAATAAGGAGATGGATAAACAAGTACAAAAATGCTCAAAATAGATAGCACTCAAGCCAAACAAGAAGGCTAGAGTGACCCTGAAGTCCTCTCATCAAAGGCACTGCATAACTGCTAGATTGTTGGAGGCTATACTGCATTTTCCCTTCTGCAAATGATGTAAATATAATCTTTGGCTGAAATTGAATGCGTATATCTGGCTGTTCCAGAGCTTAGTTGATGCTGGGATTTCAAATCTGGGCTCTATGATGAAAACCCAAAATAAACTAGAAAGGATTTCCAGATCTAACAATATTGGAAAATCACCCTCCTAGGGTTTGCACTATAAACTATTGGGTATGCAGATCTGCTGCATGAACTGAAGATAATGATGCCTGCAATGACATACAGTCAGTTCAATGCAAGAAGGGCTAATCCCTCCTTCAGATCTCCAAGCTAGAATATTGAGACCTATCTCCTCCTTCCTCCTCCACCAGATGCAGTTGTTGAATACACAATAGCTGGAATAAACTGTGTTGTCTAGGAGGCTAAGGCTATAGCCTGATGCTAGATGTTGCAATTCAGCTCAATAATTACGGAAATAATATTTCCAAAGTGAGGGGATTGTCCGTCATGTTACGGTCCTATAATAATAGGATTCATAATTTTGAATTGACTATGATTAGTCTTGTAATATGTACATACATTTGATTTCTGCAAAATTGTTTTCCCATATAAAAATAAAAAATGTAAAGAGGGTAAAATTCCTAAAAGAAAAATCTACGGACTAATAAAACAAAAATATCAAAAATAATATAAAAAATGAACCCCAACAAAAATAGATAAAAGATAGAACTTGAAAGTGATGCAAATTCAAATTCCACTAATTTTTACTGTATTTTGTAAAATAAGATTGTGTGCAGCTTGTCAAAAATGCCACAAATCCATGATAGTCAAACAGCTTAATCTTGATCTTTCATGCTTTAAATTTCATGTTGATAGATAGAGAATAAATATCTACCCAAATTGTTTAATCTTGGCAGATTAGTAGTTAAGTAGAGAATAATAAATGATCTCAATAGTTTAATCTGAGCCATTTGAAGTAATAAGGATAGAATTAGATAGATTGATGTTAAAAGAAAAATAAAAAGGGTCTGCAAGCTCAAATGCACCCAAAATGAATGAAGAAAAAATGTTAGGGTAGATGACGGGTAGGCAGAAGTAATTTTCACAAGGCATGGATAGAAAAAATTGATCATTTCATATGTACTACTTTCACTATAAACTCATTTCCCTTGTAAAAATATCCCCTCCCCTTCATATTTAACTTTTTCCCCTTACTTCACTCATTTTCCCTACATAAATACCCTTTCCCTAGTTTAAAACACATTTATCCTTTAGAAAGTAAATTTCCCCTTACTAGTTTCCTTTTCATTTCAAAAAACCCCTTAAAATACACTTATCCTAAGTCTAAATGATTAAATTTATATGTCAAGTCCCACATTGAAAATCCCTCCTCGATATAAGTTTTTACATTAAAATCTAAGTGTATTTATAAAGTCCCAAACATGTTATGATCCCACATTATATTCATGTTAATCCCTCCATTTACATTAATCATTTGATTAAATTTATTTTATTAACTCCCACTATATATATCATGACTCCTATATTTTATTAAACCTTGTACATTAATCTAACTAATGGTTTATTTTATTCCCAAGCCTACCTTATAACTTCGCTTTATATAAACCTTAGCACTATAGTTTAAACCCCATCGCATAACTTAACACAGGCCCCACGCTTGTCAAATCCCCGATGAAATCCTACTATTTTCCAACCGTTAGATCTACATTGATCAGATCCAATGTCCAAGAAGCCTTGTCGCATCCCTGATAGAAAAATATTTAATGACCCTGAGGCCTTGCAAAATGAGCAGTTTTTGGAGCCCCGCTCCCAACTACATGGTGGTCCCTTATTGCATCGCATCCCTCCAAAAAATATTTCCCAACCACCTTCAGCCGATGTGAAAACCACAAGCATGTTTTCCACCCATTAGGAAAACTGTCCTGCCCATTTGAATTGACCCGCACATTAAATTTTAACCACTGTTGGTTAAAAAACGCATAAGACCGCCCTTTTGATCTTTTTCACCATTATTTTTGTTATAATTTTCTGCATACAGAGCATTCCCGACCTATTCAGAGCTAAATAATAACTACCGACCTATTTTCAAGCCAGTTTTCAACCAGAATTCAACAATCTTGCTACCAAAGATACTGAAAAACCAATCCGAAGCCCCATAAAGACCATTGAAGCCTTATAAAAATTGCGCCTGTCTCTAGAACTTCCTCTACATACCAAAAGGTTCATTTTCTCCAGGTATTCATGAAAATACTAATGCCTGTACTTACAAAAAGAAATTAACAAGTAATTGAATCAGTTTAGGAGCCTTTGCAGACAAAAAGAAAGCCCCTGTTGCTTCCCAATCCTTTTTCTGTAGACTCTAGGAATCTTTCCACAGAATTCCCAAGCCTAAGACTATTCTTAATCATAGAGAGTAATATTTGATCAATTGGTTTCTGCAAACCCTTCTGGAGACTATAAATATCTTTCACAAGTGCTCCTAAAGGTCTGAAATTTTTTTTATAAACCAGAAGTGTAATCAATTGATTAAAATTAATAAATATGGATTCCCAAGGTATTGTAATAGTAAACCCCTTGCAACCTCTAGTTATAGATGTGGAACACACACCTTTGGCAGACAGATTTTAAAATTAGTGAACCTGTCACTCAGTTTAACCTTCTTGAGCTCCACTGTTGGAACCATGACAAATCAATTGACCAAGCTGATGAAGTTTTCATTTGGGAGTCCAATCTGCCCAAATATGTAGTCCCACAGGCCTTCCAATGTCCAGAGGTTATTAGACTTTGTCAAAAATTTTATTTTTGTGACCAAAGAGCCATTATAACCCCTAGGAAAGAAATATTATTCACTATCACAGCTAAGTCAATTAATCAAATGCTGCAAGTTCAACCGAGACCTGTTGAAACCCCTTTGTCTATAGAGACTCTTACACAGTTATATCTGAATCTCGACTTCCCCAAGAGGTCCCAGATTTTCCAAACATTCATCCCCTCATCAGAAAATTCTCCCAAGACCAATCCACCTTATCCAACATCTATTTTCTCTGAGAAAACCAAACATATCATTACAATGTTGTCTTCTATTTTGGGTTATTTCACTGATGAGCATATTGATGCTTCAGTCCTAGGGTTTCTTTCTATTTTCTCCATTGTTCAGCCTCCAGATACCATATTCAATTTTTCCCAGTACCTTGCTGATACTATTCATGAACAACTTGTAAAAATGCTTGAAGAAGGTGTCTTCAAGTACTCATCTATTTTATTCCACATGTTTTTATACTTCCAAGCTGAAAATTTTGCCACCAACCTTCAGAAAATGGATGTTAAAGGTCACCCACAATCATTAATATTTTGGACTCCCTTAATCAGGAAGGATTCAACAGAATTCACCTACATGGAATTTATTGACTCATTCATCCACCCAATTGTCAACATGCTAAACAACAACATTCAACTAAGAGTCGGTGAGGAGATTAAAAGGGTCCTGCAGTTATCAGAACATAATAGGACTGGATATTGGTACCTTTATCAAAATCACACAGAGATTAGGGTATATGGATGTAATATTTTTCCATATAAGTTGCCCAAATACCTCCCAATGAGGTTATTTGCACTTGATTATATCAGGAAGATCCTTAACTCTTGGTAGCCAAAAATAAGACACAGTTTAAGATAAACCTTGAAGGGAATTCCAACCGGAAAGGTCCTTTATCAGAGTTTTGAGAACCTTTTTTACCTCCAGCATGAGGTAAAACATTTATTCATTAACAGACCCACTTTTGAAAAGTATACAAAGGCTGATGAGATATTCAAAAGGATGGTAAATATCAGATTACCAGATGCAAAATATTGGGAGAAGTTGATTGATTTACTTTGAAAGGTAAAACAGTAAACAAAGCAATCAAAGGTTAAAGTTAAACATAGCAGTAAGTGAAAATATAGCAATCACAGTAAAAGAGTATCAAAGTTAAAGTGTATCAGATGAAAGTCAGATAGTTAAAGTCAAAACACAGTTGACAAAGCATAGTGAAATACATCCAGCATAAAGGACACTCAACAGTAGCCAGCGTTGAGCAAACAATCAAAGAGGAATTAGTAAAAATATCAATAAATCAAACAAAAAATCAATAAAAGTAGGGACAACTTGCATTAGTTAGATAGCTATCTCTATCTTCTTGCATGAAGATATTTATTTTCCTTGAATAATTCCTAAGTTTTTTTAAGGATATTTTGTAATAGTTTTTGTATAAATACTTCACAAATCAAAGTAGAGAGTGTGGATTGTGGATTACTGAACACTTCTATAGATGTATTGATCTGAATCAGAGGGTTCTTTGTACCATTTTCAAGTCAGCAGACTGGATTGAGCAAGAAAGACATTATATTACTGGATTCATGTGTTGAACCATTTTTAGTGAAGTACTTTCAACTGTTCTTTGTTATTCTCTTAAGTTTTCACATACTTAAATGTTTTCTGAATCTAAATGTATAACAAGATTTTTATTTCAGAATTTGTTTAAATACACTCTGTCTTGAACTGTTATTTCATTTACATGTTTTCTTCTGATATCCAGAGTAAGGAATTCTTAATTGCTCCTCTTTTTTTATTGACCTCTATTATTTCACTCATTATCTGGATCTGAGAATCCTTGACTGCTCTCTCATCTTGATTGAGACCATTTCATCACTCAGCCCAAATATCTAAATCAGCTCAGCTATCTTTCCCATTGAAAACTTCCTTCGATACCTTGATCCTTCTTTTGTTTCTTGATACATTGACTCCATTAGCCTAATGGTAAGAAAACCTTCATCTATCCCTCTGAATTATTGATTCCGCCACTAAACCAAATAAAAAACCAAAACCCAATCAATCTCAAATAACTAGCCTAAAATCAACTAAAATCAACCAAGTTAGATCATAAAGAGAGAGCCCTCCCTAAGCATTAGGGAGGCTATATCGTAAAGCTTAAAAGTAGGTTTGTGGTTACCTCTAAATTTTCCTTAACTAAAAGCAAAACAACCCTGGGAAATTATTGGAGTGATAACATACTAGTGACCATACTGGGGATAAAACCAACCCTCAGTTAAATAAACCTTAAAGGAAACTTTTATATTCATCTTTTCACCTTAAGTTTTATTTAGGGTTGTTGCAATTTTTCATTAATAAATTAAAATTATGGCTTCCAAAGGAATATACTACACCAGTTCTCATCCTAATCCACAACCTGCTACAATGTGGATGACCCTAATAGAATTTTAAATAAAAACAAAGAAGTAGAAAGTTTAGGAAGTACAAGTCAATTAATCAAAGCCAACTCATTGCCAAAAAAATTATCTAGCTTACAAGACATTGAATTTGATTTAGCTTTTGAGCAATCTTTTTTTAGAACTAAATCAGAAAGTTCCATCTATGACAATGTAATAGATCCTAATTTCATTTCATTCATTGAAATTAAGAAGGAGATTGTTTCACTTATTTCAGATCAACAAGCTTTAGAACCTTTTGATAAACTTGATGCTTTGGCTGAAACTTTGATTAAGGAAATTGATGAAGCCTACCTTCAACATTCTGTTGAGTTAACTGCTTTATCCGATTATACCCCTAGGCCTTCTACCAATTATTTAAAATCTGAAGATTCATCCTTTTTTAGTACTACCTCATCTATTATTTCCACCACACTTTATTCCACAGAATCATTCATTCCAAAGCTTCCCCTTCAACCTAGAATTTTATTTCCATCCCCAAATACTTCAAGTTCATCTTCTAGCATTTCTACTACATTTTCTAATACTTCAACCTCATTTCCAAGCACCTCTTCTAGCATCCCAACTACATCATCTAGTGTTCCAACCTCATCTGCAAGTACTTCAAGAACATCTTCGAGTTCTACCACTTTACCTCCTAGCCAAACAAGAATCTTAGCCATGGTAGCCAGATATGCTCCTTTGGTCCTCCCAGCTCAATTACATGTTATGCCCCAAAACTATCAAAGTAAGATCTTTCAATTTGATGGCACTGGCCAATACACTACACAACAACATGTCAACAAAATGACTGACTACTTTGAGCTGCATGAAATTGATGAATCTGATGTTCAAATGAGACTGTTTGCCCAAAATTTAGCTGGTGATGTAAAGAAATGGTTTAAAGCTTTACCTTCCAATCATATTACTAATTTATAACATTTCCATAGATTGTTTATCAATAGATGGGAGAAAAAGAAAAATCCTTTACAAATTTTTTCCAAATATGAGAACATAAAAAGAGCACCAAATGAACCAGTTCAGGACTATTGTACTAGATTCAAACATTAATCAAATTCCTTGATGTTTTTGACACTGACATGTCATACCAACTAAGGGAAAGAAACCTTGAAACCTTAGAGTAGATGCAAAGTAATGTTGTTAGTGTAGAAGGAAATTTGTTAGCTAGAAGATCTAGATTAAGAAATGAAATAAGAGTAACAATAAAGGATGAACCCTCCACCTCAGATAGTAAGATAGATAGCTTAGCAAAATCCATGGAAAGAATGATGGATAGGTTAGAAAATATGGAAATGAAACCACAGTGGGACAACCAAAAACAAGGTACTCAAATAGGAAATCCAAACTTTAGAAAGAATCCCAACACTAGTAAAGCTAGAGAATCAACACCTGATCAAACAATAAGACTGCCTTTCCAAGAGAACTATGCTGAAAGTTCTCACCAAAATGAAGAAGATGAAGACACTCAAATTAACTCAATGGGCATTAATGATGATAATACTATTTTTCTTACACAATAATAACATGAAATATATATGTTGCAACAAATACAGTTACATTTTGGAGAGTCTTTTGATTACAAGCAAGGCTATGAATATGCCATTAATGAAGTTCATAAGAAATATAACCTTAGGAGCAAGAAAAATGTAGAAGCCCCTACTAAGAAAACTTCCCAAACTCAGAATAATAAAATAGTAGAAGCTTCTACAAACAAAGTACTGCAAATTCTTCCTCGAGAAACCTAACAAAAATCTAGTGCAAATCAGAAAATTTCTAGACCAAAAATTGCACCCAGTCCTAAAATTGTAGATATTAGAGACACTGTTGTTCAAACATCAGCTAATCCTCAAAAAATTGCTGCTATTAAAACAACAGTTTCTGTTAAAACATCTACTGTTGATCCTAAAAATTCAGTTGATCCTGAAACATTTGTAGATGATAAAACAGCAGTTGATCCTAAAAAATCAGCTGCTACTAAAATAGTTGTTGCCAAAACGACATCTGCCACCCAAACTGTCCCTGAAAAGAAGATTGAAAACAACAAAATTGTGGAAACACAGACTGAAAAACCAACTGTAGTTAAAGAAGAGAAATACACTCAAACTGCAGTTAGTAGAGAAGAAATTATTCAGTTAGGAAAAACACAAATTCCATTCAATATCCAAAATGAAATTTCCAAACTGATAATACCAATTCCTTTAAAAGAATTGGTAAAACATGATTTATATAAATCACAGATTACTGAAACACTCAACATTAATGAAGGATAAGACTTTGTCAATCTAAATGATGACCAATGAGAGTTACTTTTTGGTCTTGAGGTAAATGGGAAACATCAAGAAGGTGTTGTTCCTCCTTTCTACATTAGCTTGAGTATACATGATCAGATTTTACACAATGTTATGCTAGATTCAGGAGCATCACACAATTTAATGCCAAAGGCCATTATGGAAACATTGGATTTAGATATTACTAGACCATACAAAGATCTTTCTCTTTTGATTCTAGTAAAGTTAAATGTCTTGGCCTAATAAAAGACTTGTGTGTCACTCTAGTCCAGTACCCTGGTAACAATATTGTCATGGATATTGTAGTTGCTAATATCCCTCCTAAGTATGGAATGCGTCACTCAAGGGGAGAAAAATTGTAGGGATCTCTACAGTTAGACAAGTCATATGCAACAATTTCAGTATTTGGTCAACCCAAGAAACTTTACAGAAAAACATTAATGAAATAAATGGTTAGTAGTGCAAACAAACTACAGAACTTTCCCATTTATTATGTACCTTCTAATATGGATTCTTTCATTTTATGTAACTCAGAAACTGGAATAGACAAAAACACAGTTGTTAAACAGAAAAAGAACGAAGTTGACAGTGATAATATTTTTCATGAATCAATGTGACACCTAGATTTTGATGGTTCAATGAACAAATTAGGAGTAGGAGTAGGAGTTTGGATTCATAACATGGAAAAGAATCATTCTGAAGGTCATGCCTTTCGATTAAACTTTAAATGCACCAATAACATGGCTGAGTATGAATATTTAATCTTAGGGCTGCATATTTATAGAAATTTAGGAGGTAAAAGAGTTTCTATCATGGGAGACTCTGAATTAATTGTAAAACAAATCATAGGATAATATTATGTGTATAATCCTAGATTAAGCCAATACAAAGAAACAGTTTTAGATCTGATTAAGGAGTTGCTTGAAATTGACTTTGTTGTAATTCCTAGAAAACAGAACATGCAGGCTCACAGTTTAGCAACTTTTACAAGCACCTGTAATTTTCCTTTTCGGCCAAATCACCAATATACAGCAGAGGTAAGACACAGGCCTACTATACTAGACAACTTGAAATATTGGCAGATTTTTACATAGGATACTCAAATCTACCACTTTATGAATGCTGAGGGAGAATTCCAGAATTGTAACATAGAAACAGATTTTACAGTAGATGAAAATTTAGATAGTGAAATAAATGTAACTAATTTATATTTAACTAAACCCGCTAAATTAAATCAAGTATAAATAGATAAAGTAGAAAAAGTATAAATAGAAGAACTAGCAGATGATGATTCAAATTTTTTAAATCTCAAGAATAAGTTTCTACCTAAGGAATTAGCCCCATTAGAAGATATTTTTGATTCAAATGACGTTGCAAGAAAACAAAAAATGGAACCATTAAGATCAAATATAGAAGAGTGTAATATAGGAACATAAAAAAAACCTAAGCTTATAAAACTTTCCAAAGATTTACCTTCAAAAGAAAAACTGAAATATATAGATTTGTTTAAATAATTTCACGATGTGTTTGCATGGAGTTATGAAGACCTAAAATCCCATGACACCAGCATCATTCAACACAAAATAACTATCAAAGAGGATTGGAGACCATTTAAACAGAAGCTTAGGAGAACAAATCGCGTTCTTATGCCTTTGATTGAAAAAGAGGTAAAGAGGATGTATGAAGCAAAGATCATTGCACCTATTAGATATTCTGATTGGTTTTCAAACTTACTTCCCACTAGGAAGAAAACAAGGGAGATCAAACTTTGAGTTGATTTCCAGAACTTAAACAAGGTGTCCCTAAAAGATAACTATCCTCTCCCTAAAATGAATAATATTTTACAAAGGGTAGTTGGATCATCCAGGATTTCATTTCTTGATGATTCTCTGGATATAATCAAATCTTATTTCAGCCAGAAGACCAACCAAAGACAACATTTACTACTCCCTAGGGTACTTTCATGTATGTGAAAATGCCTTTTGGATTAATGAATGTAGGAGCTACTTTTCAAAGAGCTATGGACATAACTTTTTCTAAAGAAATTCATGATTTTCTTGTTATTTATCTAGATTATATTACTGTATTCTCAAAAATAGACAATGAACATCTAGATCATCTACGACAAGTGTTTATCAAATGCAGAAAATTTGTTATTTCTTTGAATCCCAAAAAGACACTCTTTGGACTTGAAGAAGGTAAACTTTTAGGACATATTCTTTCAAAAGAGGGAATTAGAATAGACCCTGCTAGAATAGAGGCAATTCTGAGCACAAGTCATCCTAGAAATATCAAGGAATTACAAGCTTTATTAGGTAAGATCAACTTTTTTAGGAGACTCATTTCAAATTTAGAATAATTAATTAGAGAACTAAATAACATGTTGAAGAAAGACTCAAAACTTAAATGGACAGTAGAGGCAAAACAATCCTTTGAATCAATCAAACAAGCCCTTATAAAAACATGAGTCCTAATGAGTCCTGATTTCAAAAAAAAAAATTATTTTTTCTTTTGCTTCAGAACATACAATTGCTTCAGTCTTACTACAGAATAATGATAAGGGTTATGAACAACCCATTTCTTTTTTCAAAAAATCCTTAAGAGATGTCACACTAAAGTATAACATAATGGAGAAATAGGCACTTGCTTTAGTAAAGGTTATCAAAGAATTTAGAGTATACATCATTCACACATTATTGCATATGTTCCAAATTCATTGGTTAAGGACATTTTGACTCAGAATGGGCCTGATAGAAAGAGAGGCAAGTGGATTGCCACTATTTTGGAATATGACATAGAAATAAAGCCTACTAAACTCATTAAAGGCCAAGGTTTAGCCAAACTCATGGCTGAATCGAACTGTCGGGCCTTGGATATAAATTTTATTGCTCAAGTAGATGATCAAGATGAGATGTTGACTCCACAGATCAATAAAGCTTTCATTGATTCACCTTGGTATGCAGATATCATATTTGTTTTACTAAATTTACAATCTCCTCCTGGTTTATCTAGAAATAAATCTATATTTTTGAAAATTCAAGCAATGAATTATTGTATCATAGATAGTGCTTTGTTTTGGAAAGACCATGGTGGTATACTACTTAAATGTTTACTTAAAGATGAAGCTGATAAAGTTATGCAAGAGTTTCATGTAGGTGACTATGGAGAAATCTTTACTGGAAGTCAATAGCTAATTAAATATTGAGGGCGGGTTTTTACTGGCCCGCTCTTTTTGCAGATGTTAAAAAGTATGTGACCTCCTATCACAAATGCCAAATCTTTGTAGGGAAGAAAAAATTGTTACCTTTACCCCTTAAACCCATCTCCACAGAAATGCCATTTCAGAAATGGGGTTTAGACTTCATTGGTGAAATTCACCCACCCTCCTCAGCCTAGCACAAATGGATTTTGACAGCTACGAACTATTTCACCAAGTGGATAGAAGCCATTCCTTCTAGACAAGCCACTGATTCTATCATAATATCATTCCTAGAAAACAATATACTGTCTATATTTGGATGCCCTCAAAATCTCATTACTGATAATTCAGTTGCTTTGAAGTCTAAGAAAATTATTGACTTCTGTAAAAAATACCACATTAAACTTGGCCATTCCACTGCCTAATACCCTCAAGGTAATGGACTTGTTGAAACCTCCAGCAAAAGCCTAATAACTATCATCAAGAAGCTGTTAGAAGACAATAAAAAGTCCTGGAACAAAATTTTGGTCAATGCCTTATGGGCAGATAGACTGACTACAAAGAATTCCATTAGTACATCTCCTTATTAGCTTGTATATGGGACGGATGTTGTTTTTCCATCCTTTTTAGGAGTGCCAGTGATGAAGATGATCTAAGAACTGCAAATTGAACCAAATGATATCCAAAGAAGGATAAATCATACCATACACTTGTAGTAGACTAGGGAAGAGGTCTATGTCAAATTACAAGTTATTCAAGATAAAATTAAGAAGATTTTTTACAAGAAAACCAAAGTTGATGATTTTTACATAGGTGATAAAGTTCTTAAGTGGGATTATAGGAGAGAAGAAAAGGGTAAACATGGAAAATTTGATTTCCTATTGAAAGGCCCCTATATTATTTATTGTTACAGAGGTAACAATGCATTCTTTTTGAAGGAAATAGATGGATCCGATCTACCAGGAGGACCAGTCAATGGTAGGATGCTGAAGCATTACTTTTCCCTAGATTAACATTAGTTCACTTTGTTTACTTTTCTCATTGTATATAACATTCCAGAGTTTAGATTGGATTGGATGTTTTTCTTACAAAGTTGAAGCCCAGAGAGAAAGCCCTAAGCTTTGAAAGACAAAATATCATAATTAAGAATAAAACAGAGCTCAGAAAACAGTTTCAAGGAAAACAGAGTCAAAGATCAAAGGCTACTGATCTTAAATTTCTTGACATGTCACTAGGAAATACCATCCCCATGTGGAGCACTGCTAGGGTCCTATAATAATAGGATTCATAATTTTGAATTGACTATGATTAGTCTTGTGATATGTACATACTTTTGATTTCTGCAAAATTGATTTCCCATATAAAAAATAGAAAATGTAAAGAGGGTAAAAGTCCTAAAAGAAAAATCTAAGGACTAATAAAATAAAAAGATAAAAATGAATATAAAAAATTAACCCCAACAAAAAGAGATAAAATATAGATCCTGAAAGTGATGCAAATTAAAATGCCACTACTTTTTACTGTATTTTGCAAAATAAGATTTTGTTCAGCTTGTCAAAAATGCCACAAATCCATGATAGTCAAACAGCTTAATCTTGATCTTTCATGCTTTAAAATTTATGTTTATAGATATAGAATAAAGATCTAGCCAAACTATTTAATCTTGGTAGATTAGTGGTTAGGTAGAGAATAATAAATGAGCTCAATAGTTTAATCTGAGCCATTGGAAGTAATAAGGATAGAATTAGATAGTTTGTTGTTAAAAGAAAAAAAAAGGGTCTTCAAGCTCAAATGCACCCAAAATGAATGAAGAAAAAATGCTAGGGTAGATGATGGGTAGGAAGAAGTATTTTTCACAAGGCATGGATAGCAGAAATTGATAGTTTCATATTTACTAATTTCCCTCTAAACTCCTTTCCATTGTAAAAATATCCCCTCCCCTTCATATTTATCTTTTTCCCCTTACTTCACTCAGTTTCCCTACATAAATACCCTTTCCCTAGTTTAAAACACATTTATCCTTTAGAAAGTAATTTTCCTCTTAATAATTTCCCTTTCATTTCAAAAAACCCCCTAAAATACACTTATCCTAATTCCAAATGATTAAATTTATATGTCGGGTTCCACATTGAAAATCCCTCCCCGATATAAGTCTTTACATTAAATCTAAGTGTATTTTATAAAGTCTCGCGCATGTTATAATCCCGCATTATATTCATGTTAATCCCTCCATTTACATTAATCATTTTATTAACTTTATTTTATTAACTCCCACTATATATATATCCGGACTCCTATATTTTATTAAACCTTGTAAATTAATCTAACCAATAGTTTATTTTTTCCCCATGACTACCTTATAACTCTGCTTTATATAAACCTTAGCACTATAGTTTAAACCCCATCGCATAGCTTAAGATAGGCCCCACACCTGTCAAATCCCCAATGAAATCCTGCTATTTGCCAACCATCAGATCTACATTGATCAGATCCAATGGCCAATAATCCTTGTCTCATCCCTGATAGCCAAATCTTTAATGACCCCGAGGCCTTGAAAAATGAGCATTTTTCGGAGCCCCACTCCCGGCTACGTGGCGGTCCCTTATTACATCGCATCCCTCCAAAAAATACCGCCCAATCACCTTCAACCGATGCGAAAACCACAAGCCTGTTTTTCACCCGTTAGGAAAACCGTCCTGCCCATTTGAATTGACCCGTGCATTGAAGTTTAACCATTGTTGGTTAAAAAATGCATAATACCGACCCTTTTGAGCTTTTTCACCATTATTTATGGTACATTTTCCCACCTACAGAGCATTGTCGACCTATTCAGAGTTAAATAATAGCTACTGACCTATTTTCAATCCAGTTTTCAACCGAAATTCAATAGTATTGTTTCCAAAGATACTACAGAACCAATCCAAAGCCCTATAAAGACTAGTGAAGCCTTAGAAAACATGCACCTAGCTCCAGAACTTCCTCTACATACCAAAAGCTTCGTTTTCTCCAGGTATTCCTGAAAATACTAAGGCTTGTACTTACAACAAGAAATTAAAAAGTAATTGAATCAGTTTATAAACCTTTGTAGACCAAAAGAAAGCCCTTGATGCTTCCCATACTTTTTCTGCAGACACTAGGCATCTTTCCATAGAATTCCCAAGGCCTAAGACTATTCTTAATTGCAAAGAGTAATATTTGATCAATTGATTTCCCCAACCACTTCTGTAGACTGTAAATATCTCTCACAAGTGCTCCTAAAGGCCTGAAATTGTTTTTCTAAACCAAAAGAGTAATCAATTGATTAAAATTAATAAATATGGATTCCCAAGGTATTGTAACAGTAAATCCCCTGCAACCTCTAGTTGTAGATGTGGAACACACACCTTTAGCAGAAAAATACTTTAAAATGAGTGACCCTGTCACTGAGTTTAACCTTCTTGATCTCCACTGCTGGAGCCATGACAAATCAATTGACCAAGCTAATGAAGTTTTCATTTGGGAGTCCAATCTTCCCAAATATGTAGTCCCACAAACCTTACAATGTCCAAAGATTATTAGACTTTTCCAAAATTGTAATTTCCCTTACCAAAGAGCCATTATAACCCCTCGGAAAGAAATCTTATTCATTATCACAGTTGAGTCAATTTATCAGATGCTGCAAGTTCAACCTAGACCTGATGAAACCCCTCTGTCTATAGAGAATCTTACACAGTTATATTTGAATGTGGACTTCCCCAAGAGGTTCCAGATTTTCCAAACATTCATCCCCTCATAAGTGGAGACTCCCAAGACCAATCCACCTTATCCAACATCTATTTTCTCTGAGATAACCAGACATATCATTACAGTTTTGTCTTCTATTTTGGGTTATTTCACTGATGAGCATGTTAATGCTTCAATCCTAGGGTTTCTTTCTATTTTCTCCCCTGGTTAGCCTCCTACTACCATATTCAATTTTTCCCATTACCTTGCTGATACTATTCATGAACAACTTGTAAAAATGCCTGAAGAAGGTGTCTTCAATTACTCATCTATTTTATTCCACATGTTTTTATACTTCCAAGCTGGAAAATT
The DNA here is from genome assembly GCA_034641835.2 of Pinus albicaulis. Taxonomy (NCBI): domain Eukaryota; kingdom Viridiplantae; phylum Streptophyta; class Pinopsida; order Pinales; family Pinaceae; genus Pinus; species Pinus albicaulis. The sequence goes on from CM076577.1 coordinate 1,187,810,193, forward strand.
TTCCATCAACCTTCAGAAACTGGATGTTGAAGGTAACCCACAGTCAGTAATATTTTGGACTTCCTTAATCAGGAAGGATTCAACAGAATTCACCTAAACAGACTTTATTGACTCATTCATCCACCTAATTGTCAACATGTTGAACAACAACATTCAACCAAGAGTAAGAGAGGAGATTAAAAGGGTCCCGCAGTTATCAGAACATAATAGGAATGGATATTGGTACCTTTATCAAAATCACACAGAGATTTGGGTATATGGATTTAATATTTTTCCATATAAGCTGCCAAAATACCTCCCAATGAGGTTATTTTCACTGGAGTATATTAGGCATATCCTTACTTCTGGTGGAATCAATTTCTTGGCAGATAAAAAGAAGACACGGTTTAAGATAAAGAATCAAGTTGTTCCTTTTATTTGCAACAGTAGAGATGTAGGTCTATAAGCATTTAAATATTTTTAGGAATTTAAGTTCAGTCAGAGTTTCTAGTGGTATTATGATTCTTTAGGAATAATAAGATAATTAAGAGTCAAATGTAAATTAACTCCTTATGTACGTGAGTCCAAGCCAGATATAGAGTACTCCAATCAGTCTGAATGGTTGGAGAACACTTTGAAAGAGCTGGAGAAACCAGCAGAAACCAGTGCAATCATGCAAACTCCAGTGCCACAGGATAGGAACTCTAAGAGAGGCAGAGAAGAAGGGTCCTATACAACTGAAACTACCATTGAAACTAAGTTCAAATTGATGTACACGAAGAAGCCAAAATTAAATCCTGTAACTAAGCAAGTTGAAACTATTGAAATCCTTGATACTGATGCAGTGGTGAAAGACAATGTACCTCCTGCAGTTTCTGAAGAAACTCACCAACCTTCAACATCAAAAACTCAGATGATTCAAAAGTAGCATAGTGTTGAAGTGTCTTCTTCAAGTAAACATGCAGACAAAGAGATGGATATTATGCAAAAGTATAAGGAAATAAATATCATAAATAAAGCATTGAAAGTAGACACTTATACTCAATACTGGAAGAAGTCACCTAGTGACCAAAGAAGATTACTTTCTGCATTTGACTACAAGACAAGGAAGATGCATATGACCTTCCTACAACTCACAGTGAAGCATCCCAAATCATCAGTAGATTATAAAAATAAATCATATGAATTTCATGCTTAGGATCTTCATCCTATAGACCATATAGAATTTCACAAGAAAGTTGGTGAAATGTTGTACTCTACCATGACTAATAAAGCCATGGGTGTTCAGAAGTTGCAAAACAATCTAGGTAACATCAAAGATCAGCTAAAGCTAGAAAAGGCTTCCTCACAAGACAAAGATAATAGGATTAAATCTCTAGAAGAGTTGGTCATAGAAGTGGGATATGATCCCACTAACATTAAAGTTGCAGATGAACTTATAAAGAAAAATAATGCATACATTGTTGAATTAAAGAAGAAACTCAAATTTCCTCCTACTAAACACCCACGAGCCAAAGAAGTATTACATGATGCAAACCAAAAACATGAGATGGTGAATCTCATTCTTCAATTAACTTCCCAATTGAAAGAAATGGAAAATGAAATGGAAAAGGCAGTACAAGAGAAAGAAGCCAACAATGAAGCAGTCCTTGTCACTATTATTCCTATAGTCACTACAGTTGTTCCTTCTACTCTAGCAGATTCATTAGCCCCACTAGTTCCAATAGCTACAGCACCACCTATTACATCAACAACTACTTCAGCAACATAATCTTCTACAACATCACTGCAACCAAGTGATGAGGCAAGTAAACTAGTAAAATAAATGTAGGAAATGTCCATCCAGAAAAATGAAATAAACAGACTTAAAGAACAAACAAAAATTTTGGAGGATGAAAAGAAACTAGTTCAAATCATGCATAAGAATGAAGTGCAGAAGACAAACAAATTGACAAAGAAAGTGCAGAAGCTAGAAAAAGAACTGACATTGAAAGAACCACTTGCTCAAGCCAAGCAACAACTCTGGTCCAATATCATTGACTATGTCAATGATATTTGGCCATCAATTCAAGTTATATTTGAGAAAAAGGATTTAATCAAAGCAGCAAATGGATTCATTCATAAAATCAAGGAAGAACTTGGTAAGAAGCCTAAGGAAGAAAATGAAATTATTAGGTTTCTCAATTCCAATAACAAGAAGGAATTGGAGGAAATTGGCATCAGTGATAGAACAGAAACAATCCTAGAATTTAGGAAAGTTATTTCTAAAAGGAACTTAATGATACAACTGGAAGAAAAGTGTCATTATATGGAGCTTTCCATTACTAGATTTATGGTAAAATTTTATGTTTTGTGGCAGAAAGGTCTGCCAAATCCTCTGGTTATCAATGAAAGGTTGATGAAACATGAGGATTATGATAAGAAAATCAGAGAAGTGGCAAAGGAAAAAATCAAAAATTCAGCCATGAAGGGAATTCCAATTGGAAAGGTCCTTTATCAGAGTTTTGAGAACCTTTTTTACCTCCAGCATGAGGTAAAACATTTATTCATTAACAGACCCACTTTTGAAAAGTATACAAAGGCTGATGAGATATTCAAAAGGATGGTAAATATCATATTACCAGATGCAAAATATTGGGAGAAGTTGATTGATTTACTTTGAAAGGTAAAACAGTAAACAAAGCAATCAAAGGTTAAAGTTAAAACATAGCAGTAAGTGAAAATATAGTAATCACAGTAAAAGAGTATCAAAGTTAAAGTGTATCAGATGAAAGTCAGATAGTTAAAGTCAAAACAGAGTTGACAAAGCATAGTGAAATACATCCAACATAAAGGACACTCAACAGTGGCCAGTGTTGAGCAAACAATCAAAGAGGAATTAGTAAAAATATCAATAAATCAAACAAAAAATCAATAAAAGCAGGGACAACTTGCATTAGTTAAATAGCTGTCTCTATCTTCTTGCATGAAGATATTTATTTTCCTTGAATAATTCCTAAGTTTTTTTTAGGATATTTTGTAATATTTTTTGTATAAATACTTCACAACTCGAAGTAGTGAGTGTGGATTGTGGATTACTGAACACTTCTATAGATATATTGATTTGAATCAGAGAGTTCTTTGTACGATTTTCAAGTTAGCAGACTGGATTGAGCAATAAAGACATTATATTACTGGATTCATGTGTTTAGCCATTTTTAGTAAAGTAATTTCAACTGTTCTTTGTTATTCTCTTAAGTTTTCACATACTTAAATGTTTTCTGAATATAAATGTATAAAAGGAGTTTTATTTCAGAATTTATTTAAACACACTCTGTCTTGAACTGTTATTTTATTTACATGTTTTCTTCTGATATCTAGAGTAAGGAATTCTTAATTTCTCACTAGTTTCGATTGACCTTTGTTGTTAACACTGGAAAATCATACAAGCAAAACATGGGGCTGAAAGACATTAGAGAATTTGGAAAGTATTTAAAAATCTCTAAGTTCTAAGGAAAAATCAAATTTGAGTAATTCATAAATGCTTTTGCGTGCATAATCCTTCATGAAGAGTACCTTTGCACTCCTTTTGACCCGAAATGCACGCAATCTTGGGAGTGGCAAAAGTCGCTTTCCAAGACCGCAAAAAGCACACTCCAGACAGTGATTCCTCACTGGAAGCCACCTAAGGATAGCCACCAAAGCCTCCTTAGACATCAAGGGAGCACACAACGGAATATTTTTGGCACACAAGGGCATCATCCCCCTCTCTTGGGTCACCATCCACAATGTACCAAGAGAGGGAAGGAGGATTTGAATTCTCCTATATAAGGCCACCATGAGATGAAGAACTTGAGAACACATTGTTATGTTGGCCAGAAATTCCCAAGAAATACCAGTAGTGTGTGAACTAGAGCTAAAAATAGAGGGGATTCAATTTTTTTCCATCCAACAAGTTCAGTCCACCATAGTAGAGAGAGGGAGACTTTGCACCGAGGCAAGCTTGGAAGTAAAAACATCCTTGCATCAAGACTTAGAACCCATCTTCTAAGGGCCTTTTGGCAAGAGGGTTAGAGTTTCATTCTCATTTCCTACCAGCACTCAATAAGAGGGGCCAAAGAGCCACCGTTTGGATTATTGCAGTTGTTTGACTCTATTTAGAGCTTTTGTTTATTTGTTTTAGTTTTAGTATAGTTTTAGTTTATATATGCATGCTATTTCTCTATCTAGTATGTTTATGATTCTAGCTTGTTCCACTAACTTGCTTGACTCCACCTCTTTTTCTACCTATGACCAATAACTTAAGTGGGTAAACCACACCCCTTAAGTTGGTGTGATTTTTTACATGTGTGCACCAAACACACTAACACAGGATTGGCAACACCACTAATTTTTATTACCAAGTTTATGTGGTTGTGCCTTTTTGTAGAGACCCATGTCTCTGCTATGGAGTGGAGTTGAATTTCCCCATTTTTCTCTTACAGTCCCTAGCTCATCCCAAGTGACAAAATGAAGCATAACAACTCCAAAAATTAATTTTTCAATAATTTGTGCTCTTTTCCCTCCCACTGACGTGCCTAGGGCGCGTGTTCAGAGCTGACCCACGCACAGACATCGCGCACGTTTCATCCTTTTGCGTGCAAAAGATAGAAAGAGAAATTTCTCCCACATTTCTATCTTTTCCTACTTCTAAAGTGCTTGGTAGCCCATAATACATCTTCCAACACTGGTTGAGGTACCCTGCAGCTTGCTAAAGCTCACTCTTAGCTGCTTTTTGTAGGCTTAGTGTCAGTTTTATTTCAAGTTGATTTTTTCAAAGTTCACACATAGTTTAAGTAGGGGGACAAATTAACTTGAATTTCTGAAAAAAAAAATTTATTTTTTGCAAATTTAGGTAACAACACACCTAGATAACTAGCCCAAGTAAGTGGCCCAAGTCCACGCATGCTTAGCTAGTTTCTTTTTTCTATTGTGAAAGTTATTAGTTTAGTTCAATTTTTGCATTAGGATTGAATTGTCGATAGAAGAGAAAGTAATATCTGCTGCCTTTGCACCCTTCGGTGATCCTAGGCAAGCATATGAACACTCTCTATTCACAACTTGCCATCTCCCTTTAGTTGATCACATATATTAACTAATAAAAATAGAAAGTGGTCCATATCCGCACATGTTTTTCTTTTGAGAAAGGAACAATACAACATAGTTTAATAGGGGATTTTGAAAAGGATCATCACATATCCCCACGTTCAAACTATGTGCTTTTCCACTTTTTTCTCACACACATTCACCCAGTAAGAAAATAAAAGACACCTAAAACTAACTTAACCAAACTCACGAAATTCTCCCCACAGGGGCCACAAAATAATTTATAGTTTAAGTTAGGATCAAGGGGGGAGGCATCCAATAAGCCGCCTTGATCATTCTTCATCTTGAAACATAGAAGTTGATTGTTTAGGGAGTTTTAAATCCACCTATCAGCCCACAGAAAAGAAAAACCTATCACGACAGAGACCCATTTCAAAGGGGGTTAGTCTTAGGTGCAATGCGGGCAGGTACTAGTCAGGGCTACCTGACTTGGTTGATACTCAGTACTGTTAGCTGACTTACCAAGAAGCCCAACACTCGAACGCTAATGTGGGATAGTGGTACTTAGTGGCTAAATCTAGGGCATCCTTTTCCTATAGGTGATGGTGCAAGAAAGCGCCAGACCCTCTACCCTTACCATGGTGGATTTTCTTCGGTTGGCTGGGGCATCGCCAGCTCTTACGGGATGTTGTGCCAACACTCAAAAGATATCTTCTCAAGGCCCAGTTACATTTGAGTGTGTGAGGAAGAATACGTCTTCTAGGATTTGAGTATCATATGCATACAAACAAAAACCACTTTTTTGATTGCTTGATCACATAGAATTAATTTAAAGGGAAAATTTATTTTATTTTCGCTTTGTTTTATGTATGTGACCAGAATTTTTCTTTGATCATAGACTCTATCCTCTCAAATTTTTCCAAAACTAGACCTAGTCAACACCAGAACGAACCCAATGGAACCTCGTCGATCTAGGCGTCTTTTGGACCTCCCCCCATTACTGGGAGGGGTTCTAGGCCTTTCACCATTTAGGCATCAAAGACGGAATGTTGCCACCATTATTGGTTCATCCTTTATTGGAGCATCCTTAGTTGGGAACCCTTGTCGGTCTCCCAACACCACACCACACATCACTCCTCCCACAACCCATATGGGGCATAGGGGTGTGACCCATTCGGGAATCCAGTCAAATACACAGTAAGGTAAATCACAGATTAACCCTCTTCCTTACCAGAACTTCATTTTTTCGCAAGTTGCAATGGTGTCAACAGTCAACCTCCCAGTCAAGTTTCTTAGCTTCGTTGAATCTACCCGATTTAACCAAACTAACGAATGACCCCATCACACATAACCCTACATGGCATCCCATGCCTGTTAGTCATCAATAATTTTTGCCTTTTTAGATGACTAAATGCTTACCTTAGATTTATAGAAACAAAGTTCATGAACATTGTGGGTTTTAGAAATCTCACTGCCTTCATTATCCTTAAGATAATTTTTTCACTATTTCAGCATCCCATCATGTTAAGCTCAGCTCACCCATCCTAGAAGACCTATCATGGGCTCATGTCACTCATTTTGTCTTTGTTGTGTCACCTTTGGCCTCAATCCTCTATTTTTTTTTTAGCCTAAAAACCCCTCCACTGCTACCTAGGGCCACCAATCAACCATTTCTCTTACATCTCCAGAAATGCCTCAAGCATTGATGGTCTCAAAACTATCTTTGTAGGCTCTTTAGATAGATCAAGATCTTTGCATTTTGGATGTTCAATACACCAGTCTATCAAAAACTCTGTTTTACACTTTATAACCTCAAAGCCAAGTTTCTCAGTCAAAGGCTAATTCCAAAGAGCCTTTCCACTAGGTCACATAGGGTTTCATAGGTCATAGGTTTGATTTGGTATCCTAAAAATCTCTGTTTTTCCTTTGTGAAGAGACTGCATTCAAAGAATAAAAGGGACAAATAGCTTTGTCCAAAACTGATCAAGATCCCTTCAAGAAAGGCCTCCTTGGCCAAAGCACAAATTTTGCAAGGGAACAACTTCCCTTGTTCACATTTCTAAAAGGATGATCAAGATGGCCATTAGCCTAAAAGAGGTAAGGTAGGAGGGTGAAATCATCACCAGAACACATCCACAGCAAAGAAGAAGGTAGCAGGCCTATGTTTAAAGAGAATTAGGGTTTTGTAATTAATTGACAAGACAGTGTTGCCAAGCAAAGAACCATAACAAGGACCACAAGGACAGAAGACACCTCAACACAATCAAGAAGACATTGAAGATTTTCAGAAATCATGAATGAATAAGGGAAAAAGGTGAGGTGAACTGAATAGAAATAAATGACTTGAAAGGGTTATAGAGAACTTAGAAGACAACACTACTTATTTTTCTCTAACAGCCCTAAAACCTGGGACTTTGGGAAGATATACAAAACAGGTCAAAAGAAGATGATAAGTCCTCCTTCAAAAACAGCATATGGCATTCAAAAGTTATCCAAGGTGCCCTCTAGGGTTTGTCAAAGCAGCATTGTTTCACCTACACCAAAGAGAGAAATTGTAAAGGGTATCAGTATAAGAGGTTTTCTTTCAAAAGATATAGTCCAAGGTCTTCAAAATGGTTAATATAATGAAAATATAAGGTAAATTTCCAAAGGAGAAAACCATGCTAAGAATAAGTTCACTCTTGAGAAAATAAGGGTCAAAGTCCAAACCATGACAAAGAAACCAAAAGCCATGTGTTAGGCACCTACAAAAAATTAAAAGTGGCCAAGACAACACATGGAATGGTATGGTGGCTTAAAACTCTTTGTCAAAAAAAATATGTTACTGCCTAGAAAAAATCAGTAAGGAGGTAAAGGGACATGTTTCAGGTCACCTGCAACCAAGAAGGCCAAAGGGATAAAAACAAGTGTTTTCAGTTTTTCAAAAGCATGCCAAGGATAGATTTAACAGTGCCCAAGCTTTCAAAAGGTAAAAGGGGGTGAAAAGGACATCTATATCCTTCCAGTCAACCATCACCACAAAAGAAGACAAGATGCCTTGAAGAAAGTCTTCAAAACCCTGCAAAATATAAAAAGGCATCAGTCAAAGGAAAAAGATTAAAACATAAGAAAAGTGGGTTTATAATTTTAATTTATCTCTCTCATAGAGTATAAAGGTGTTTTAGATTCATTTTAAAATTATTTAGCATTTGGTGAGGAGAAAGAAGCTTCAGGGAGAAAAACAGGGTATTCGGGCTTTTTCTGGGCAAAGTGGTTCTGGCGTTACGTAGATCATCGGTGCTACACTAATACAGGTTGGTGTTGCACAAACCTACCCTTTGCCCGTTCAAAATTACACTGTGTTGCACTAATAAGCCCCTGCGCTACGCAAATATCGGGCGCTGCGTTAACGTGCCACCCGACACCTTTACACGACTGCCCGGGCACTACATAAACGCAGGCCCAACTCGCCTAGGAGATTAGTAGACAGTGCACATGCCCGAAGATGTGCTAACCATTGTGCAGGCCTTTCTGGCGCTGCACAAACAGCCTGACCCAACAGCTTGGGCAAGGCGCTACGCAAATGCTAGGAACCTTCAAAAGGAAAAATCTCTTTCCCTAATTCAAATTTTCGTCCTTCATTCGCCTCCAAGATCTGTAAAAAAGCCAAAAATTGGTAAGTTGCACCTTTTCCTTGCCCCCAAGCAAATTTTCAAGTTAATTTTGGTCTTTTGTGGCTTTGAAGTGTTTAAAACCTAAGTGGGTAAACCCTAAGTCCTGCATGCAAAGGAACCTCTATTTTTTAAACCTCCTTGAAACCAGTTAATGTCATGTAAGGGTGAGTAAGTGAGGGTGGCTGCAATATACTTTTGAGAAAGGCCTTCCTTAGGCTCCAAAGCTACACTAAACCCTAAGAACCCTAGCCTCCACACCACTCATTATCCAAAGTTGACTTCATCACCTTTTTCACCTTGCTTCATCAAGCCCTATATTTTCAAAAACATCCCCAATCACCATGTCAGAAGCGGAGAAAAGCAGTAGAAGTGATAAAGGTCAAAGGCCTTTAATACCGAAACATAAGGGAGGAAAAGTAAATAGATTGGAACCTCAAAGCACAGTGGCCATCACCTCCTCTCCTAGGATCTTGTCATGTTTTCAAAATACAAGATGTTTTCAATTCTGTGAGATGGTCAAACAAGTAAAGAGCCATCCTGAGCTTATAAGGCTCCTCATTCTCAATTTACACAACAAGCACTCAAGCCTTGCAGGAGTGGATTTTGAGATCTTAGCAGGTGCCATCTCTGAGGCCATAGGTATCCTAGCTGTGGGTGAAAAGTGGTTTAAAAATCTAAAATTGGAAAAAGACTTTTTATAGCCATTTATCAAGACAAGTTATAGAGGAGGTAGCAAAACAGTCTTCCCTTTCTCACACCTCAAACATAGATTTTCCTCCTTGATGTTGGTTATCATGAAATACTTCACCTGTGAGGGGAGGTACTCCAGGCTATATACCTATCATGTCAAACTCCCCATGCATTTCACAGGGGCTAAAGTGCTAAACTTGCCTTACTATCTCTATAGGAGCATTGAGAAAATGTCTTCTGTTGTCTAGAGGAGGAATTACCCACAACAAATGCATAGCTTGTTACACCATTCCTTGATCAAAATGTTGGTATTACATTAGTTGGAGCAGTAGGGTATACCTTAGGATGTTTTCATAACTCATGAAGCCTTGATAAACCCACTGCCTCCTCATCAACCAAATTTTCCTTCCTCATCTACCCAAGTACCCTCACCACAAGCAAACCTCCCTTCCTCTCCTTATCTTGGTGCATCAGGTGAAGTAGTAAGTGGCAATGAAGAATCACATGAAGATCAGGGTGAAGGTGATGAAAATAGTGAGGCAGAGGCAGAAATTAATGAGCAATAGCAAGAGGGAAATTATGGTGAAGAGAAGGGAAATGAATATAGCAGTGATGAAGACAAAAACAGTGAGCATTTGGAGGAAGGAAGTGATGGTAATGATACCAATGATTCATCCCAAAATGAAGAAAAGGATCATGCAGGTGAACAAAGTTAGGACCAAGAAGATATTGATGAAAAAGAGGAAGCTAACAGTCAAGAAGACAGTGAACAAAACTCTGTCACCATGGAAGAAGATGCTGGAGGAAATGAGGACACTGAAAGTGAAAATGACATGAGCCCTGAAGGAGGAGAAACCAACATTGAAACACAAGATGAAGAAGATGCAGATGAGGCAGAGTCCATGGAAACAAATGATGAAAAGGAAAATGATAAGGTAGAAACAGAGTTTGAAGAAGAGGACAGTGACAAGGATTTTGGCATTGATAAGACAAGCAGTGGGAAACATGACATCAATAGAGATATTCATGAAAATCATGACAGCTGTCATGATATTCATGACACTAATCAACATCCTAGTGAACATGAAAATGACAGTAGTGCGGGAGATGATGAAGAAAAGGACCCTAGTAATAAACAAAACCAAAGTGAATAAAGTGCAGAGACTGATAATCAAATTGAAGACCAAGATGACAACACTGAAGGCAGTAAAGAAGGTAATGATGATGATGGTGTTGAAGGTCAAGAAAGAAGCAATCAAACAGATCATGGGATGGATGATGAGGATCATAGTGAAGGTGAAGGAGATGATGACAACACCAAGGGTCACAGCCATGATGAAAACACTTCCAAAACCACCATCACTCCTCTCACATGCACATACCACAAAGGGCCAAGGCAAGTGTTTGCTGCCTCCAAAAGGCAAGGGGCCTTGCCATCTGCATCAACTCCAAGGCTTGACAAGGGCAAGGAAAATATGGAAAAAGGTAAGAAGCAAGTAAAGGTGGAAGAGGAGGATCCTGAAGTAGAAAGGGAGTTTGAACTTATCCATATAGACAGTGATGAAGAAAATGAAACAAGAATTTCAAACTCCCTCCTCCAAGATAAGACTGCACAAATAAAAGACCTAGAGGCTGAGTTGGACAATGCAAAGGATGCCATTCACTTCTATCAAATGCAAAAAAAGAAAATGAGTGCCCAGCAAGCCATCTATGAGGCTAGAGTATTCAAAGCCTGGAAATAATCCCAAAAAGCACAATTCAAACTAGAGGAATACATGGGCCCATATGAAGAAAGTGAAGGTGAAGAGGAACAACCTAGGAAGAGGCCAAAAACCATGGGGCTAAGGAAAGCATTGGCAAATCAGAAGGAAGAGGAATCAGCCCTAGCAGAGAAAATTTCCCGCATTGAACTCCTTGCCATGGAAATTGAACATGATCGGGAGTCATGGATTGACAGGGAAAACATACACCTAGAGGCCAAGCTGAAGAAGTAAAATGAAGGCTTAGAGCTGCAAAGAAAGTTGACAAAGTATTATGCAAAGAAACACAAGCTTGTTTGTGCCAAACTGAAGGAAGCCCTCCTTAAGGCCCAAACCCTAAAGGAGGCAAAAGAGCATGACAGCCTTGTATTTTTGGCTGAGGCTTCTCAATGGTTGACCAAGACCCCTTAAGGGAGGTCTCCACCAATTTTGAGCAAATTTGGAGCAATTTTTGTTTTTTGAGATTTTTATGGCTCATTAGCACAATGTCACTAGCACTATGCTAACACATGGAGCATCTTTAGGAGAATAAATTGAAATTTTTGGACTTATCACATCTTGTACATTATGCTCACCAAGTTTCATATGATTTGGAGTAGGTTTGACCCCTCAAAAGGTCAAAAACCCATCTTTTTCACCTTTCTGCCACTGTTTTAGGCCTTGCGCAGCGCAAATGGCAATGTTGAACTTTTTGAATTTTTGACTAGGCTACAGGAGCTGGATTAGGAAGCTATAAGATTTTTTGGAAATCAGACTCATCATACTTTCCAATGAGCAATCACGGAGCCAAATCCGACATCGAGAAGGGGTCCAAAACTTGGTTGCAAAAGACCCTATTTTTTGCTGAAAGTGGCGTTGTGCAAATGAACTGTTTAGTGTGTTTTGGACCAAAAGTCAAAAAAACACACTCATTTATTGAAAAATCATTTTTAAGTTTTTTTGAAGAAAATCACTCTAGAATTAGGTGCAAGAAGTTATTTTAGAATTTATTTCATGAGATATTTTGTGCCTTGGGCCTTGCATGGTCTCTTAATTATAAATGACATTTATGAGTGATTTTGACATTTTCCAACCATATCTAGGGTTTTTTCCCTCCTTTTCTGAGTTAAATAGAGCATGAGGGCTTCATTGTAAATGTTGTAATTTGATGATATTTGAGAGCAATACATGTTTTTTATGAGCTTGGAGAAGAAATTGGTGTTGCGAAGTTGATGAATGGCTTGCTTGGATTGATGATGGAGAAGCTTGTTTATAGGATTCCTTAGCTTGATTAATGGTGATGTATTCTTAATTTGTTCATGTTTTCTTGTTGTCATTATGTTTCATCCTTCCTTGTTGCTATAAAACAGAAAAGTATAGGTTGAGAAATTCTCCTTGAAGCACCTTAGTCCTCTTGTTTGTTATGGCCTTGATGTTTTCCTTTGTTGGGTGTGTTTGATGAATTCTTAACTGCTCCTCAAGCCTCTTTATGCTTCTTTGTTTCATTTATGGATTAATATGCTAGTTTACAAATATGATTCATGGTAAGCCCTACTTATTTGAGGCTATCTAAACTCTGTCTTGGAACCTTTATTTGAAGTAATTCTTGCTAGGTTAATTCAAAGAGGTCTTGTTCTGATCTTGCCCTTTTTCCATGCCTATCAGTTTGCCTCAGAGTTCTTTATAGCTTGATCAACAATTTTTAGGAGTTCCCTCTTTTCTTGATTAAAGTTATTGTGCTATCTTATATGTTTCCTCAATTATGAAGGTGAAATTACTAAAGTAAGATAAGTTTTTCTTGCTTTCTTTGTTTCATTGGAATGTATATCTTGGATATTTATTTGTTTAATTATTTTCATTGAGTAAATGGTCTTCCCTATCTCATGGTTAGTATATTTTTCTTATCATATTTAAGACCTTCTTGTTTATGGGTAAATGACAAAGGATATTTCACTGCCCTTTGCCCTACCTTATTTTTCCCCAACTTGATGTCCACCCCACTTCACACATTACCTTAAGGATCCATTAACCTTGTTATATTGGCCTTGTAATGCACTCTGATTCATCATTGATACACTCATGATTTTCATTGACTCCATAGTTGAATGATTTAAATACCTCTCACTCCACCTATTCCACTTGACCATCTTACCCAACAAAAACAATCAATAAACCCTACACTTAACAACTACCCTAAAATAAACCATCTAAAGCAAACAAGAACACATCCTTCGCATCTAATAGAGAGAGCCCTCTCTGAGTCCAGGAAGGCTAGGTCCTAGGACTCCAAATACTGGTTTCATGTTACCCTATCATTTGGTCTACCAATCTGCCAAATCATGGGACCCTAACAATGCCCACGAATCTCCCTTCAAACATTCCAAAGTTCGAAGGAAATCAAGCGGAATACCTACATAATCATGTCATTACCTTTCACCTGTGGTGCTCATCGAACAGTATCATTGACGACACTATTTGATTGAGACTATTTCAATGCACTCTAATAGGAGTAGTGGTCAAATGGTACGTGGAGTAGCCCTCTACTACACATGGAACCTTTAGTGCCCTCGCCACTGCGTTCCTAACATATTTTCAATTACCCATTCACCATGATTCCGGAATGGAATTACTGACACATTTTAGACAAACCCCCGTCGTCCATATCTCAGACCATCTCCATAAATGGAGGCGACGTCGTAGTTTATGTAAAGCTAAACTCGATGATCGGGTTCTCTTAGATTTGTTCCTGAAAACTCTCACTGCAGATATTTCAAATGATGTGGTGCAACAAAGGCCCATACCTGAAGAAGACACCATTAGCAAAGCCTAGCAGCTTGAGTTGATTTATATGCAATCAGGATACATTTACAATATCCTGCCCAACACCTCGCGCCTGCAAACTTATCAAGAATTTCCAGGCACGTCGAACACTGCAATCAGACTAATTGGGTTATTGACCCAAAGTTACCTAGGCAGCAGTAGTCAAAACCCCAGTTACACGTATAGTTCTACCTAGAATATACCTCAACCCGATTTTCAAAGTCATCATATGCCTCAGCAAAATTTGACCAATAGGGTGCAAGCGTATCACCATGGAGGACCCTATCCTTCGGCTCATGGGACCCAATAGGCAGTTATAAATGCAGACGGAAGAGGCCCCCCCAAGCCACCATACACCAACCAGGGACAAGGGAACCTAGTAGCTTCATCCTCTTGAGTTATAAGGCACATCGATTACTGCAGACAGTTTGATATAGGTCTTTGACCCAAGGTCACCTAGGCAGCAGTAATCTATATTTAGGGAGTGACCAAGCACGTCGATTACTATAGACAGTTTGATACGGGTCTTTGACCCAAGGTCACCTAGGCAACAGTAATCTGTATTCAGAGAGTGACCAAGTGCATTGATTACTACAGACGGTTTGATACGGCCCTTTGACCCAAGATCACCTAGGCAGCAGTAACACCCATGATACTCAGAGAGTTACCAGGTAGGTAGATTCTACAGACATCTTGATCAAGTATTCGACCCAAGATCACCTAGGCAACAGTAACACCCATGATACTGAAGGAATTACCAGGTAGGTAGATTCTGCAGACGGCTTGATTAGGTCTTCGACCTAAGATCTCCTAGGTAGCAGTAACACCCATGATAATCAAGGAGTTACCAGGTAGGTAGATTCTACAGACGGCTTGATCGGGTCTTTGACTCAAGATCACGTAGGCATCATTAGTACCATGTGCATCGATCCTGTAGACGGTTTGATTACGTCTTTTTCCCAAGATCACCTAGGCAGTAGTAGTACCATGCACGTCGATTCTACAGACGGTTCGATCGGGTCTTTGGCCCAAGGACACCTAGGCAGTAGTAATTAATACCCTGGATACTCATACGATTCTACTCATAACGTATCACAACCTAGCTATCATGAAATTCACCTCAGCACTAATATACCAACTAGAGACAAGGGAACTGATATCCCCCATTCCCTACACAGAATGGACCACTGGCACAACGTAATGCACCGGTCAATCTAGTGCAAACCCTTCCTAGGCTCATCAACAACCATACAACCAGGAGAATTATGAAAATCCTCCAAATGCTGCAAAAATAAGTCAAGGAACAAACAAAAGGGAGATCCTGGACAGGGGGCAGTAACCAGCAACACCCCCCATGATTTCAGTCTGGGGGAAACCCCAACCAAAATCAAAACTAGGAGCCAAATAACAACTCCCAAGGGAAAAATGGAGCTTAGAGTATCTGATCACCAAACCGAAAGCAGCACTGTGATCAACACTCCATAACGCCCAGAGGCAATGCCACACATTCGCACTCCCGAAAAAATATTTTTTCAGCGCCAGCAGGTATGCCCTCTCCCATCTTCTTTTTAAATCTCATTACTTTCAATAATATTTGATAAAGAAGATGCTTTCACTTGAGGAAGTTGTTTTCGCAGGAAAGCTCACAAACCATACACAACTCCATCCACTGAAAGTTCTAGAGAAGGTATCATTCTACCCCTAGCATGATAGAGTCCCTAAAAAATATACATATCCTGACATCATTTCTCCATCATAAATCAATCATAAGTTCCACATATCCGACCGTGTTTATCATCACATCACCCTGCACATGATAAACATCCTCGTTGGTTGGTAGAGCCTCCCTTCCATGGCGCTCGTCACCCATAGTAGACCATATATCACATCACAAGTGACGCCATGGCCATACTACTTTAGTCCAAGAAGCACCTCATGCCCATCCATCCACCATGCATAAAGGTCAAGTTTTACCATAGAGAATAAAACCCCCTTCTCGGACGACTAGGTTGTACAAGAAAATCAAAAGTGCACTACCGCACCTCGCATTTGGCCCAACATACCTTCGCCAGCATAATCCCATCTATGATATTTTTTCATTCGCTTCATCAACCTCACACATGAGACCAACCAATGGGGCCCCCGCCCTTAGCAAAACACCTTCCTCACAACATCAGTGAGCAAACACTCTCATGTTTTGGGGCACCCGCCTCTGTGTTTTGTACAAACCAAACCCCATTATTTTATTCTTTTGGTAAGTGTACAAAGACCAAAAATGGTGCACTATGTCCCCCACCCTCTCATCCATATTTTCTACCATGGAAGTAGTCCTTGAACACCCTCAGTCAGAGTATCACACCCCCACGCACAAGCCACCATGACATTCATAGCTAGTTTCTACCCACCTTGGAAGTTCTACCGACTCCAAGGATTTCCCCATCAGAAATAACTATGACTACCACCAAGCTGCTTAGTACACTCTGAACTTGGGCCACTGAATCCCCATCATCAATTTTCAGTCACCCCTCGCCAACATGCCTATGTTAAACCCATCATATCCAGGTCCCTGACCCCTCATGTAAGCGACCCCTCGTTCGGTTGAGGCTTCCTTTTTGTCGACTTCAACACCTATTTTCCAAAAAGGAAGCAGTACCTTGGATTACCCCTCTCCATAAATGGGGCATCCTTGGGTGGCACTGTGGGAGAAATCATTGCCCATAGATGTCATCGATCCTCCTAATATTTGACTACAACAAAAGCTTTCATGTCAAGATGGTAGCATACCTTACAACCATTGCACTTTGATCAAATTCGTCAAAGACCCATGCCTTCACAAGCATCTCTTTCAGCAATGCTTACATGGGAAGGTCCCCGCCAGCACCTATGCATACAATTTGCAGTTATATTTCACACGAATTTTACACATATAGGTACCACATTCCACCTATTGTCAAAGAAAAACATCCCGGAGGGCGTCAACGGTCATGGTCAGCAACCACTAGTTCGCTACCATATTAGTGACATCGACATAACATGTATATGTCAAATAGATTTGTTTAACTAGCCACAACATCATGAGCATGGGACATTCCCGCCTCGTAGAAAATTTGTATATATATATTGTATTATATTTTCTTACACAAGTCCCATAGGACATGGTCATTCTTCGAATCGATGCAGGGTGTTTCCAATTCTGAGCTTCACGTAGGTATCTCTCTCTCTCTATGCATAATATACAGAAAATAAACTATAATTTATTTTGGCTATACAGTTCTTCCTATACCTCAAACATTAGGGGGAAACTTTAACACTGGGAAATCATACAAGCAGAAGACGACATTATTTAATGTCAAGGAGAAGGATTTGCAGGGCTAAAAGACATTAGAGAATCTAGAAATTATTTAAAAATATCTAAGGTATGAGGAAAAATCAAATTTGAGCAAGTCATAAATGCTTTTGCATTCATAATCCTTCGTGAAGAGCGCCTTTACGCGCCTTTTGACTTGAAATGCACAAAATCCTGGGAGTGGTGAAAATCACTTTCCGGGACCACAAAAAGCACACTCTAGGACAGTGATTCCGCACTTGAATCTGCCTAAGGACAGCCACCAAAGCCTCCTTAGACATCAAGGGAGAACAAAATGAAATATTTTTGGCACACAAAGGAATCATCCCCCTCTCTTGGGTCACCATCCACAATGTACCAAGAGAGGGAAGGAGGATTTGAATTCTCCTATATAAGGCCACCATGAGATGAATGACTTGAGAACACATTGTTATGCTAGCCATAATTTCCCAAGCAATACCTGCAGTGTCTGATCTGGAGCTGAAGATAGAGGGGACTCAATTGTTTTCCATCCAACAAATTCATTCCACCACAGTAGAGAGAGGGAGACTTTGCACCGAGGCAAGCTTGGAAGTAAAAACATACTTGCATTGGGACATAGAACCCATGTTCTAAGGGCCCTTTGGAAAGAGGGTTAAAGTTTCATCCTCATTTCCTACCAGCACTCAATAAGAGGGAATGAAGAGCGACCATTTGGATTATTGCAGTTTTTTTACTCTATTCATAGCTTTTGTTTATTTGTTTCAATTTTATTTTAGTTTTAGTTTATATATGCATGCTATTTCTCTATCTAGTATGTTTATGACTCTAGTTTGTGTTGGGGTTCCCATGTTTTGGCCAGGTTGACAAGACCAAAAGATGAGACAACATAGAACCACTTTCAAACCTTAGGATCTAGCCTTCCCAGGTCCAGAGAGGGATCTCTCTATATGAGTCAAAGGGTGTTTGTCTTTGAGGCTCTAAGTTATGATTTTAGGCTAGTTATAGGCTCAGGGTTGTTTGCTTGATTGTTTGTGTTTGGTTGTTTGGAATCAGGAAAGGAAGGTCCAATATAAGACAAGGATGATTCATAGAGGAAACTAGGCAAAGATAGATAACTCAGGGAACATCGAGGCCATTGGGCTATGGAGTCAAGAAAGGATTTACTTATGTTCAATGTGCAAGCTTTCAGTTGGGCTAGTCATCTAGAGCATTTGGATCTTAAAGAGGATATTTGGAATGGGACATCAAGGACTGAAAATGAAAAGAGGGGAACCATCCAATGCTGTCTATAGATCAGGTCAGAGGTCATTTAACTCCAGACCTGCTTGTACAAAATCAGAGGCAAGGCAAGGGATCTTAGAGAGGGTTAATTGGGATGAAAGATCCTAGTGAGGCAGAGGCGGTGTTCTAGACCTCCTAGCATTCTCAACACATCCAATTGAATCCTAACAAGAACATCTGAACATAGACTTCATTAATTCATACATCAGAGAGCAGGCAATAACATCCACTACACTGGTTAAATCAATTGAAATCAATATTCAGATACACATATAAGCAGAAAACATAAATGGCTGGGAGAGCGGCAACATAAGGTACCTATCAAGGGTAAATATTATGTGAAACTTCTGATGCGAGCCTGAAGAAACATGATGAAATGAAAGCAAGTCAATCACAAATACAGAGAAAGGAAAACATCACCAGCTACTTTAGATCAGGATCTAAAGAAATATGCTTGTCATGTTAAAAACAACACCAATCAGGTACATCATAGCCCATAGCTTGAAAATTCAGTCAGAATACATCAAATCTCAGCCTATCTTACAATATTACATAGAGGTCTTGTCTCAAGAGGAAAATGCTTGCGTTTCACTGATATCTCATCAACAACAACAACAACTTTCTTTCTGTGTTTTATAGCAGAGATGATCAGAAGATCGACTGAGGGGGTAGGTGAATAATAAATGTAACATTAAACACAAAAATGAATGCAGGGCTGAGACCCATTCTGTTTATCTGTTGTGTATTTAATCTCTGTCACCTCCCTTGTAGAAGAGTGATCTTCTCCGGATATGATTTTGACATCTTCGGCTGTGGTACTTCTGGTGATTTGAACTGCTGTTAGGGTGGAAATTCCTTCAGGGACATTGTGCATAATAAAAGCTGTATGGATGACCTATACTCGATGAAGAAAAACATTCTGCTGATGAATAAACCTTGATGTTACCTTGTGTTGTGCACAGGACCTTTTGATCGATCCTTGGGGTCTTCAAATTGATTCTTTGCCTTCTAAACCACTGATTTAAGGCTCCAGATCTTCATTAGCGTGCCCTAATCTCCTTTGCTTGTACTGAAATCCTTTGCCACTCCATTGTCGCTTCTGACAGGTTAGCTCGAGCTTTAATGGCGCTGGGAGTTTTCTTCAAAGTTTAAACCCTGCTCTTTTAATGCATGTCTAGTCTTTACCCTCCCGGGTCATTTCTCACAAATTCCAGCCGCTGAAGATGATATTTCTTGGCTTCATTGTCGTTGTGCGGAAGCTATGAATTATGGCGGTCAATTACCATTGACAATCCTGCAAAACACGAAAGCTGTGGAGAAAACAATGGACAGAGTTGGTGGACACGTCGGAAATAACGATGATGGACGTATGTTGGACGTGGACGGGGGTGAAGACTGCGGAGGCAACAATGGAGGAAGATACGACACAGTGGAGAATGCATGGAAGAACGTCGAAGTAGACGTTTGGATGGAAAAAAAGATAACCTTTGACCTTGGAACGAACATATATGATCGGATGGGAAACTATACGGTGAGACACGTGGAATTACAACGTGGCGGGTGGACTCAGTCATCGGAGGGTGGACAGATCTGGGCCATTGATCGCAGAGGAGATCAATGGTGAGGGCGACATACGGTGGGCCATCGGGCACGGCGGAGGTGATTTAACCCGTGCACTGCTTCATTGATTGATGGCCGTCGGATGAGCATCTGGAGATCGAACGGATGACGGTGATTTCTTTGGGCGACTTGAGCCGAACGATAATGCGCAGGGAGAAAGTGGTTTTGGAGTCGTACAGGGGACATGCGGCAGACGGCCAATGGAATCGTTGTGATTTTAGAAATACCGCCTACCGCCCAAAGGCAGTGCGATAAAAACAGTCGGGTTTGAACAGTGCACGGGGACAGAAATGGGGACCACTGATCGGGTGAACTCCGCACCGTCGGATCAATTTTAAATGGACGGTGGATATGAAAGCGGGGGAAGTTATAATAAAAATATTATTATAAAGTTTCATGGTTTATGGGAAGCGCCTTTGGGGACAGTGCTTAGGTCATGGCGCTGGGTTACATGATAGAAAGGGGGTGCGAGGCTTAGAAGAAAAGGGGCTAGGCTTTATATAGTCGGAAAGTGGGTTTTAAAGCCATTTTAAATGGAATTAAAGGCTTGAAGGGGTAACGGTAGGGAGACGGAGGGGGATTTGGGGACAACAAAGGGTGCAGGGATTTTAGAGGGGATTTTGGAGGGTTTTAGAGGGAAAATAGAGGGGGACAATAACACTTTGACAGAAGGAGAACAAAGGGAAAAGGGACATTTTGCAGGGGTACAAGGGGAAAATGAAGGCTTTGAGCTGGGGAAACGGTAGAGGGGATTTGTATAAGGAAAAGCACATAGAGACCTCAAGGATGATGTGTCTTCAAGGGAGATACATTCCTTGAAGGTCTCCAAAATGACATAGCCCCCCAACTTGTTGTCAAGAATTTCATAGGGGGGCTAGCAGTGGCTCCACATGGGGATGGCTTCTTCTTGAAGGAGTCAAGAAACTAGAGATGATCTTTGGAGTAGGCCAAATGCCTGCTGCTTGGCACATCCCTCCTTTCTTCAATTTTTAGCTGCCATAATATGATAGAAACATCAGCAGAAATATTTCCCAACCAATCTACCTACCCAAACTATAGTCCTAACAATTTCCCTTTGGGTGCATTTGAGCTAGCACACCCTTTACATTTTATTTTCAAAACAAAAACAAACCTATTCTAAATCTACCCTTATTGCTCCACGAGACCAGATTAGACTGTTGGTCTCATATATTTCTCTACCTACACTACTACCTGCCAGGATTAGACTGTCTAGCAGGTTTCTTCTCCTATATTCTAAGACAAGAAATTGAAAAACAGCCAAGCCAGGATTAAACTATCTGACTTGCCGTGGAGGGAAACAAAACCTTGCAGGCTTGAAATTTGAACTTTTGAAGTATCCTTCTCTATTTGTGACTCAGATTTTGAGCATATTAGAGTCACCCTTTCTTCTTCATTTTCAGCTCTGGTTTTAGGCAGGTTAGAGCTGATTTTTCTTTCTTTGCTAGTCCAGATTTTGTGCATGTTAGGACCGGCTGTCTTCTCTTCTTTGGCTCAGGTTTTGGTCATATTAGAGCCAATCTTTTGCACTTTTCAAAGGTCCATGTTTTGAGCATTTTTGAACCTCTACCTTCTCTATTTTTTGGAGACATTTTCTCTGTTTACTTGAAATTAAAACTGCAGTGGTATGTACAATGGAAATGGAACTGGAAATGAAAATTAGCAGAAGTAGTGTTTGAGCATCCTTCCATTGACAGGACCCCCAAACAGCTCTGTACCATCAAGTTCTTGTAAGAAAAATGCATTAGGACCTTGCCACATGCTGTCAAACTTGCCATGTTTACCTTTGTCCTCTCTCCTTGAATCCCATTTCAGAACTTTATCTCCAACTTTGAAATCTGAAGCCTTGGCTCTTTTGTCAAATTTCCTTTTTATGCTTTCCTGCATTTTGACAGCTCTGTCATAAACCTGCTCCCTCGTTTTTTGCAGATGGATAGTTTCATTGATCCTTCTTACCATGCTTTTTTCCTCTGTCTGAATCTCTTGAACAAGCTTAATCACTGGTACTCCTAAACTGGTAGGAAAAACTGCTTCAGCTCCATAGACAAGCTGGAATGGTGACATGCCAATGGATTTCTTTGTGGTGAGCCTGTCAGCCCACAAAGCATGTACCAACCTTTTATGCCATGACCTTTTGTTCTCTTCCAGTAGCTTCTTAATGATTGTGACCAGCCTTTTGTTAGATGATTCAGCTAGGCCATTACCTTGGGGGTAATAGGAAGTTGAATGACCAAGTTCTATTCCGTACCTGTGACAGAAATCAACCATTTTCTTGGATCCGAACGCAGCAGCATTGTCAGTGATTACTTTCCTTGGACAGCCAAACCGAGATAGGATAAAGTCTTCTAGGAACCTAATGATGACAGAATCAGTGGCATTCCTAGTGGGTATGGCTTCTATCCATTTAGTGAAGTAATCTGTAGCAGTTAGGATCCATTTATGTTGTCCAGAGGAGGCAGGATGAATTTCTCCTATAAAGTCTAGGCCCCATTGCGTGAAGGGACCTTCCACGGTGATAGGTTGTAAAGGGAGGGGAAGGAGATTTTTTCTGCCTTCAAAGATTTGGCATTTATGGCAGGCAAGAATCATTTTATGGACATCACTAAAAAGTGTAGGCGAATAGTCACTAGCCCTGAGTATCTTATTTGCAGTGGCTTTCCAACTCAAGTGGCCTCCACACTCCCCGTCATGGAATTCTTGTTTGACTTTTTCAGCTTCAGTTTCAGACAAACATTTTAGAAATAGGCCATTTGGATTCTTCCAGTAGAGATTTTCATTTAAAATGCAGTCATTTCTAGCTTTGAGTTTTATGAATCTAGCCTTGGTTTTGGAAAATTCTGGAGGAGCATTGAGGTTGGTGAGCACATAAAGGATATCAGAATACCAAGGAGAGTTTTGAAACTGCTTCTCAACAGTTGGATGAGGAAATCCTTCCTGCTCATCTAAGGCATTTATCATGTTAATGTCAAGGGCCTGTAAGTTTGATTCAGCCATTAACTGGGCTAGTCCTTGACCTTTGATCAGCTTGGTGGGTTTTATTTCGAGGTCGTATTCCAAGATTGTAGCAATCCATTCACCCCTTTTCCCATCAGGGTCCTGGGACAAGATATCTTTAACCACTATATTTGGCACATAAGCAATAGTGTGAGAATGCAGAATGTACACCCTAAAGTATTTTAAGGCCTTTACCAGGGCATAGGCCTACTTTTCCATAATGTTGTACTTTAAGGGTGCGTCTCTTAAGGCTTGGCTGAAGAAGGCAATTGGCTGTTCATTACCTTCTGAATTCCTTTGCAGCAAGACTGCAGCTATTGTGTGTTCAGAGGCAAAGGAGAAGATCAGAAATTCTTTTGAGAAGTCTGGGCTGATAAGTACAGGGGCCTGAGTGAGTGCAAGTTTTACTGACTCAAAATATTTCTTGGCTTCAACAGTCCACTTAATTCCTGCACCTTTCTTTAGCATGTCAGTCATTTTCCTAAGGTGCTCAGCAAGATTGGGGATAAATCTCCTAAGGAAATTGATCTTCCCTATGAAGGACTGTAACTCCTTGATGTTTCTTGGGTGTGTGATTTGAAGTATTCCCTCAACTCCTTGTGGGTCTATCCTAATCTATTTCTCAGATATAATGTGACCAAGAAATTTTCCTTCTTGCAGTCCAAACACGATTTTCTTAGGATTTAGGGATAGGCCGTACCTTCTACATTTTTTCGAAAACTTTCCTCAGATGTTTGAGATGTTCTTCTTCAGTTTTAGAAAAGACAGTCAATTCATCCAAGTAGATAACTATGAAGTGTCCTATCTCGTCTGAGAAAGCTATATCCATCGCTCTCTGGAAGGTAGCTCCAGCATTCATCAGTCCAAAGGGCATTTTCACGTACATAAAGGTGCCCCAAGGAGTGGTAAAAGTTGTTTTGAGTTGATCTTCTGGGAGTACAAGAACTTGATTGTATCCTGAAAAACCATCAAGCAGGGAGATTCTCTTAGAGCCCACTACCTTCTGTAGGATATGTTCCATTTTGGGCAAGGGGTAGTTGTCTTTCAGGGAGGCTCTGTTAAGGTTTCTGAAGTCTATGCATAGTCTGATCTCCCCTATTTTCTTTCTTACAGCCACTGAGTTTGACACCCAATCATAAAACCTCACAGGAACTATTATGCCTGCATCATACATCTTTTTGATCTCTTTCTCTACTGCAGGCAATTGCTTTGGATTGATCCTACGGAGTTTTTGTCTGAAAGGCTTCTGATTTTCCTTTAGTGGTATCTTGTATTGTATGATGTTGGTGTCATAGGCCTTTAAGTCTTCATAACTCCATGCAAACACATCAATGAATTCCTTAAATAGGTCGATGTATTTGTTCTTCATGTTTGCAGGTATAGACTTAGCCAGTTTTATCATTTTGGGCTTATCTTCAGTGCCTATGTTGCATTCTTCTATATCCGATTTTTCATGTTCTATAGTGGGCTTTTTTGCTATGTCATCAAAGTCAAAAAGGTCTTCTAGGGGTGCCAGGCCTCTGGGTATATTCTTATCTTTGGCCTGCAACACCTCCATTTCCTCATTCTCTACGTTTTCACATTTCTCGGATGTATTTCCAGTTTCTTCAGAAAAGGTGTTTATTTCTATGTTACAGGGGGTTTCTTGTTCATCTGGGGGATCCTCACCTGGGTAGCTGCTATCAGATTTTGAGTCGGAATCAGAAAATTCAAACTCATTTCTGCCCACCAGGAAATCTTTGATCTGTTTATCTCCTTCAAAGACCTTCCAATATTTTTCGTTGTCTGGCACTGCGAGTCTGAACTTGGTTTGAATGATGATCTGTTGGTCAGGGGGAGCCTTAGGATATGAACTAGCTAGGCAAGCTAATCCATTTGCAATGACATTTTGACTTCTAGGCACAAATACCAACTCATATTCAACAAAGGTTTTCAATAAATCCACTGCATCATTCCTGTATGCTCTAAGCCGGGGATGTTTCATTGTATATTCACCATTCACCTGTTTGATTACTAACTCAAAGTCTCCTCTCACAGTTATCCTATGGGCTCCTAATTTTTTCAATAGGTTTAGACCCAGGATGAGGGCCTCATATTCTGCAATGTTATTTGTGCACTTGAAGTGCAGATTGACAGCATGGCTTTCTGCCTGATCGTTCCCTGTGTTACGTAGCCACACCCCTGCTCCAGCATTTTTTCTAGTACAGGACCCATCGAAATTCATTTCCCACAGGGGTTCGCCATTAGGTCGCGTTGTGGGGTCTGTACTAGGTTGTGGGTTGTTTTGATCTTCATGACAGGTGTGGAGTTCAGAGAGCTGGCTACCTAGCTGTTTAGGTTCACTTAGAGTCTCATTTTCAGTACTCGGCCCATGGATTTCTTCATCATATTCCTCCAGAGTAGCCATTATGCTAAATTCCATGGGCTCTAGGTTATCGTTTGTATCTCTGCATTGTGATTCCAACTCTTCTAAGGATTGGTCATTGTACAGAATGAAGGAATCCAAGTCTATGTGTATAGAGCATAATGGTGAGTTTTCAGGCTTCTCGGGGCTACTGACTAGGAATTTCATCTGGGATTCTCTATACAGTCTCCTAAGTTGGCCAAATATAGGGATAGTGGCATATGAGCCATCCATCTGCATTGTTCCTCGCAGCTTGGCTCCCCATGATCTAGATAGCAGAATGCCATATTTGGGCGGCACATCTGCCACCACCACATCCATGACCATACATTTAGCTGGGATCTGGGTCAAGCTCACACATAAGTCTTTTATTAGGCCTAGGCATTTTACTCTACTAGAGTCAAACGAATATAGATCTTTGTAAGGTCGCGTTATCTCTAGGCCTAGCTTTTCCATCACTACCTTGGGCATTAAATTGTGTGAAGCTCCAGAATCATGCATGGCATTGTGGAGTATTTTGTCATGAATGTTGAGACTGATATAAAAAGGTGGCACTACCCCTTCCTGAAACTTTCCCTCAATCTTGGGACCAAACAAGAGGGCAGGTTGATCATCATTCAAATTTACAGTGTCATTGTTTTCCCCTAAATTCAATGCTTTCAAAATTTGGCCTTTATATACATTCTGAGTGGCCAGCTCAGAGAGTGGAACAGAGATTTTGATTTTTGCAATCTCACTCTCTAAATTGAAAGTGGACTGTGTCTTTGGAGTGCTTGACTCTGTTTTATTTGCTACTGCCTTGGTGGCTGAATCAATTTTTGATTTCTCACTATGTACAGAGTTAGGAACGATGGTATCAGGAGTACTAACTGAAGTGCTAGTACTGCTAGCGGGCTCACCTTGTTTTTCATTCTTCTGATTGTCTTTTTCTTTGTGTTTACCAGAACTTTCAGCTACTGATTTGTCATTTGCAGCAAGTTCTTTAGAATTTTTGTCAGGTCTTTTCTTGATGGTTACCTCAGGAGTCTTCGTTTTGGAATTTTCTTGGTTCCTTTTGCTCCTCAGTTCATATTGTTCCCTGACTTGTAACATGGAATTTTCAAATCCTAATCTGTAATTTTCAGTCTCTAACCATTCCTCATCTTGGTATGAAGGTGAGGGCTGATCTTCCCCTGAATCACAGTTAAGGACTAAGTCTTCTGTTTCAAACATGTTTATTGTATTCCCTTCAGACCCTTATATGATTCCCTCATATTCATCTAAAAAGTTTTGGAATGGGGGAATAACTTGTTGATCTGATTCTTTCTATCTGTTGGGAGCATTGTTGTTCCTTCTAAAGTTCTGGTTCTGATTCTGGTTCTGGTTTCTGTTCTGATTGTTAACTTTCAAAACCATTTTTTCCATCATTTGTTGTAGTCTCTCCACGTTTTTAGATAATCTATCATAATTTGGGTCTGAAGTGGAAACTACAGTGTCATCCCTATAGGTTACCCTTTTCTCAGCTTTTAATCTTGCCCTTTTTTCCATCAAGTTTGCTTCTATGGTTATGGCTCCTTTCTGCATGTCTTCCAATGTGTTATACTCTTTATCTCTGAGCTCATAGGCCATATCAGCATCAAATCCTTCGGGGTATTTAGCCAGGGCCATCCCTTGAGGAGGTTTCATGTGTGGAGGGAGAGCATTGTAAATGCTATTGAACCTAGTGGTGTAATCGTGGATGCTCTCCCCTACATTCCTCTTAAGGCTCATGTATTCTGCTAGGAGTTGGCGAGGGTTTTCTCTAACTTCCCATTTTTCTATGAAGGTCCGGTACAATGCATGGAGATCTTGGATACTGCCAGGGGGTAGGCTTTTAAACCATTTCTTCACATCACCCCCTAGGCTTTGGGAAAATATCCTCAATTTGATTGTTTCATCATCAATTTCCATATAGTCAAAAGAATCCTCCATCTTATCTACATGTTGATGAGCTATGGTGGGATCTTTAGCATTGAAGTGTGGGATTTTTTATTGATAATCATTGGGTAAGGGTAACAAGGGTTGAAGAAAAACTAAAGGTGCATACCAAGCTGTCATGGTAACGTTCTGGTGAGGTATAGGGTTGGCTTGAGCAGCTGGTATTTGGATGACAGGGATATTAGGACCAGCAGCGGTTTGATGAGCAGATCTAGGGTGGGAGAGCCCCAAGTTTTGAACGAGGTGAATATCGGGAGGTGTGGATGGAGGGGTTCCTCTGTCCCTAGTGTGCTGACCACTATGAGATGGTGTACTGTGAGGCTCAAGGTATTGCAGGCCTAGATGATTGAATGACCTAGTTCTGGGTAATCTGTTTGGAGGGTCTAGGTCAGGGAGAAAACGTGATAGAGTTGTTAGGTCTTCTAGTGAAGAATTAGCTCTATGAATGTGACTGGAAATAGTTGTTCTTTTAAGTGTAGGAGCTCCCTTGAGGATACTCTCCGGATTGTCAACTACTTTAGGTGGGTCAGGGTTGGGATAAGCTCTCGTGTGAACGGTTCTGAAAGCCAAAATGTAATTTTTCTAGGACAAGCAGCTTAACCCTACTTGTTACTTCTACTGTGGTTGATATTGTCTCAAAGGTTGGTCTCCCAGTGGAGTCTAATTGTGAAACCAAGATAATCAGCAGGCCTACTGATCACCAGTGGAGTCTTTTCGTTTAGGAACCATGGAGTCGCCAGGTGGAGGGTTTTAGAGTGTATCTAAGGGTCACACTGTCCACCACAATGCTCAGGCACTATCACCTTTCAGGAATCTCCTCAAAAACAAACTCCAACCAGAGATTGACTGGGAGGGCATCTACCAGATATGCCACTTCCGAATAAGGTGGGATCCGGAGGCTACCTGGCCCTTTCCAGACTCTGTCTAAGAGTGTGGTGGATATTTAAAATGGAGGTCGATTCAAGAAAGGAGTGACTTACTGCCAACCTAACCAGAGATGTAGGTTTCTGAAGTTTTTGATGTAGTGAGATGGAAATCATTCAGAAATATTCCCCAGCAGAGTCACCATTATGTTGGGGTTCCCATGTTTTGGCCAGGTTGACAAGAACAAAAGATGAGACAACATAGAACCACTTTCAGACCTTAGGATCTAGCCTTCCCAGGTCCAGAGAGGAATCTCTCTATATGAGTCAAAGGGTGTTTGTCTTTGAGGCTCTAATTTATGATTTTAGGCTAGTTATAGGCTCAGGGTTGTTTGTTTGATTGTTTGTGTTTGGTTGTTGGGAATCAAGAAAGGAAGGTCTAATATAAGACAAGGATGAGTCATAGAGGAAACTAGGCAAAGATAGATAACTCAGGGAACATCGAGGCCATTGGGCTATGGAGTCAATAAAGGATTTACTTGTGTTCAATGTGCAAGCTTTCAGTTGGGCTAGTCATCTAGAGCATTTGGATCTTAAAGAGGATATTTGGAATGGGACATCAAGGACTGAAAATGAAAAGAGGGGAACCATCCAATCCTGTCTATAGATCAGGTCAAAGGTCATTTAACTCCATACCTACTTGGACAAAATCAGAGGCAAGGCAAGGGATCTTAGAGAGAGTTAATTGGGATGAAAGATTCTAGTGAGGCAGAGGCGGTGTTCTAGACCTCCTAGCATTCTCAACACATCCAATTGAATCCTAACAAGAACATCTGAACATAGACTTCATTAATTCATACATCAGAGAGTAGGCAATAACATCCACTACACTGGTTAAATCAATTGAAATCAATATTCAGATACACATATAAGCAGAAAACATAAAGGGCTGGGAGAGCAGCAACATAAGGTACCTATCAAGGGTAAATCTTATGCCAAACTTCTGATGCGAGCCTAAAGAAATATGATGAAATGAAAGCAAGTCAATCACAAATACAAAGAAAGGAAAACATCACCAGCTGCTTTAGATCAGGATCCAAATAAATATGCTTGTCATGTTAAAAACAACACCAATCAGGTACATCATAGCCCATAGCTTGAACATTCAGTCAGAATACAGCAAATCTCAGCCTATCTTACAATATTACACAGAGGTCTTGTCTCAAGAGGAAAATGCTTGCGTTTCACTGATATCTCATCAACAACAACAACAACTTTCTTTCTGTGTTTTATAGCAAAGATGATCAGAAGATCGACTGAGGGGGTAGGTGAATACTAAATGTAACATTAAACACAAAAATGAATGCAGGGCCGAGACCCATTCTGTTTATCTACTGTGTATTTAATCTCTGTCACCTCCCTTGTAGAAGAGTGATCTTCTCCGGATATGATTTTGACATCTTCGGCTGCGGTACTTCTAGTGATTTGAACTGCTGTTAGGGTGGAAATTCCTTGAGGGACATTGTGCATAATAAAATTTGTATGGACGACCTGTACTCGATGAAGAAAAACATTCTGCTGATGAATAAACCCTGATGTTACCTTGTGCTGTGCACAGGACCTTTTGATCGATCCTCGAGGTCTTCAAACTGATTCTTTGCCTTCTAAACCACTGATTTAAGGCTCCAGATCTTCATTAGCATGCCCTAATCTCCTTTTCTTTTACTAAAATCCTTTGCCACTCCATTGTCGCTTCTGACAGGTTAGCTTGAGCTTTAATGGCGCTGGGAGTTTTCTTCAAAGTTTAAACCCTGCACTTTTAATGCATGTCTACTCTTTACCCTCCCGGGTCATTTCTCACAAATTCCAACCGCTAAAGATGATCTTTCTTGGTTTCATTGTCATTGTATGGAAGTTGTGAATTATGGTGGTCAATTACCATTGACAATCCTGCAAAACACGAAAGCTGTGGAGAAAACAATGGACAGAGGTGGTGGACACGTCGGAAATAACGATGATGGACGTATGTTGGACGTGGACGGGGGTGAGGACTGCGGAGGCAACAATGGAGGAAGATACGACACAGTGGAGAATGCATGGGAGAACATCGGAGCAGACGTTTGGATGGAAAAAACGATAACCTTTGACCTTGGAACGAACATATATGAACGGATGGGAAACTGTACGGTGAGACACGTGGAATTACAACGTGGCGGGTGGACTCGGTCATCGAAGGGTGGACAGATCTAGGTCGTTGATCGCGGAGGAGATCAATGGTGAGGGCGACATACGATGGGCCATCGGGCATGGCGGAGGTGATTTAACCCGTGCGCTACTTCGTTGATTGATGGCCGTCGGATGAGCATCTGGAGATCGAACGACTGACGGCGATTTCGCTGGGCAACTTGAGCCGAACGATAATGCGCGGGGAGAAAGTGGATTTGGAGTCGTACAGGGGACACGTAGCAGATGGTCAGTGGAATCGCTGTGATTTTAGAAATACCGCCTGCCGCCCAAAGGCGGTGCGATAAAAATAGTCGGGTTTGAATAGTGCACGGGGACGGAAATGAGGACCACTGATCGGGCGAACTCCGCACCGTCAGATCAATTTTAAACGAACGGTGGAGATGAAAGCGGGGGACTTTATAATAAAAATCTTATTATAAAGTTTCATGGTTTATGGGAAGCGCCCTTGGGGACAGTGCTTAGGTCACGGCGCTGGGTTACATGATAGAAAGGGGGTGCAGGGCTTAGAAGAAAAGGGGCTAGGCTTTATATAGTCGGAAAGTGGGTTTTAAAGCCATTTTAAATGGAATTAAAGGCTAGAAGGGGTAACGGTAGGGAGACGGAGGGGGATTTGGGGACAAAAAAGGGTGCAGGGATTTTAGAGGGGATTTTGGAGGGTTTGAGAGGGAAAATAGAGGGGGACAATAACACTTTGATAGAAGGAGAACAAAGGTAAAAGGGACATTTTGCAGGGGCACAAGGGGAAAATGAAGGCTTTGAGCTGGGGAAACAGAAGAGGGGATTTGTATAAGGAAAAGCACATAGAGACCTCTAGGATGATGTGTCTTCAAGGAAAATTCATTCCTTGAAGGTCTCCAAAATGACATAGCCCCCCAGCTTTCTTGTCAAGAATTTCATAGGGGGGCTAACAGCTTGTTCCACTAAATTGCTTGACTCCACTTCTTTTTCTACCTATGACCAATAACTTAAGTGGGTAAACCACACCCCTTAAGTTGGTGTGATTTCATACATGTGTGCACCAAACACAATAACACATCTGTCATTTCACTCATTATCCAGATATGATAATCCTTGACTGCTCTCTCATCCCGATTGAAACCATTTCATCACTCAGCCTAAAGATCTAAATCAACTAAGCTCTCTTGCCCAGTGAAAACTTCCTTTAGACCTTGATCCTGCTTCTGTTTCTTTATACATTGACTCCATTATCCCAATGGTAAGAATACCTTCATCTATCCCTCTGAATTAGTGATTCCACCACCAAACCAAATCAAAAACCAAAACCCAATCAATCTCACATAACTAGCCTAAAATCAACTAAAATCAACCAAGTTAAATCATAAAGAGAGATCCCTCTATGAGCATTAGGGATTCTAGATCCTAAATCTTAAAAGTATGTTTTTGGTTACCTCTAAAATTTCCTTAACTAAAATCATAACAACCCTGGGAAATTATTGGAGTGATAACACCTCACAGGATTTCCAACTGAAATACTGGAAACTTCCTTCTTCCTTAAGATATACAGGACTGGAATATGCAATTCCTGGGGGAACTGTTGCTGCATCGAGGTATGAACTGATGGCTTGAATGTCGGATAAAAATATGATGCTCCTGGAAGACTCATCTTGAAGCTCAATATGAAAGGATGAATCCTCCACCGGTTTCCTAGCTAAAAATGCTAGAAACAAACTCCTCCTCTCAAACCCTCAATCAGGAATGCGTAATTCATGAGACTGAATGTGTTGTAAAGAGGGGTTGAATGTGACACTAATGCTCAATGATGTATGGAAGCTCAAAGAAACCTTCCCAGAGTAGGCACTCGAAGTCTCTCATGGGTAAGGGTGCGATTTCCACTCGGAAACACCTGTATGCTAAAAAACACTGTAGACTTAGCTAAACAACTGAAACGTGCACATAAATTTCAAATGACAAATCCAAATCTAAAATGAAATTCTAAAATATGCCTTCTATTGATGCCTTCATCTCCCTCTATGATTTCTGAGCCTTCCCTAGCCTTGGCCCACCTCATAACTACGTTGCACTTGTGGCCACTAGCCTCCATGAAGATTGTGTTGTCTCTCCATGATCTCCATCATCTCTGCATTTAGTTTCCACTCTCTCCATCATGTGTGCATTAAATGCACCCCTTCCTCCACTCTTTCATCATTATTTCTATATGATCTAAATTTTATTACACCATGGTCTTACTTTGACTCCTCCACTATCTCCATGATCTTATCATTAATGTTGCATGATCTCCACTCTTCCTTCATTAAGAATTCTCTTTACTACTCAATAATATAGATCTACTATCTAATTATCCACATACACACACCAAAAGTGTATTTTATTCTTTTGCGTGATTTATGGGTCCCTCCACCCTCTTATTTACTTAATTAATTAAGAAAATTAAGAACTCTAATATTCCAATAATATGATGGAAATTTTGGAATATTACAACTTTAATTTACTCAGATATTTCATGCTTTGTTTAATGTTTTTTTTCAGCACATTTCACTCATTGTTCTCTTTTGCAACAAGCTGAGTGCTCGACATTAAAACCAAAAAACAAAAAATATTTATTCATAGCTTGCCTCTCTAAATTTCATGCATAGTACTAGGTTTATTTTGAATAATCAAATTAAGGATGTGCACACCAGTAATCTATAAAGTTTGCTTCATTTTGAATTTCATTTAGTTTATGATCTGATCGCTGCTCTTTTGATTTCATAGTTAGATTCCTTTTATTCAATTTCTATAAGATAAGGCTAAATAGACCCATTTCCTTTCTAGGTGATTAGAATACGTTTCTTTCAACCTTTCAATAGATTGGATTTAAATCCTTGCTCAATAGACTAAGCTTCAATTTATTCATAATAGAACAATATTTGATTTCTGTTTAATAGAATAAGTTTTGGTTCTTTCTCAATAGGATAAACTTTCATTTCAACTTAATAAGAACAACTTTCAATTCTCACCAATTAAATTAGTTTTTTAATTCTTGAACGTTAGCATATTTTTGCTTTGAAGTTGATTTTAGCTTAAATGGTCTTATAGAAATAGCATTTTCATATACTTAATGAGAATTAGTCATAGATAGATTAAATTTACATTCTGTATCTAGATTATCTTTTATTAGAAAAATATTTCCTAGCGCATATAGTGTAAGTATACTTCAGAAGTTCATGAACCCTGGGTTTGACAATTAATGATAAGTAATTTAACTGACAATTAAATTACCCAACACCACCCAGGGGAGGGAGGCTTGCATAAAATAGATTGAGATAAATTCAGAGTATATGGGGGTCCATAGGAGTAGATAAGTTAGGAATTGGGAGAAGAAGGGTAGTGAAACAATGGTGCAAGGGATAAAGGGATTTGTGTTAGTAACAGAGAAGGAAGCTAAAGGAATGGGAGAAATTGAGCGAATATGAAAAGGAATAACTTGTGTTTCTCATCGATGCAATATTACATGGCTATGGAAGAAGGGAAAATTTCAAGGGAATCACATATGGAAAGGAGACAAAGGAATTAGTCTATCGGTGATGGCCAAATTGCGCTAGATGGCCTAGAAAAGGGAGGGCCCCTTCCACTTTGGAGGATGGTTTACATGAAATATCATAGATATACTAGTTAATTTAACTTGATAGGATTATGGGAGGGCCTTGCAAATATATCCAAAAAACCAGTGTCAGGGTAATCCATGTAATGGGGGCTTCAACAAGGGAATGGGGATCCCTTCTCATGCATACATGGGTGGCATGAGAAGTCCCAAAGAAGAACCCCTACCTTAGTGGTTAAACAATATTGAGACTGGCGTGAGGGCGTGTAAGTGGTCCTCTAACTCAGGATGCACTACTCAATACACTAACCCTTTATGTATCAATAGGCTACGTATAAATTTTAGGTATTTTCAATATTTGTCAAGGAAATGTGAAAATAGAATAGCATGAAAAAGGAAAAGGTCATAGGAAAACATAAAACTATGTCCTAGAGCAATGATGGTAGCTCAAGCTCTTTTAATATCAGGAGATACTACAGGAAGAGGTTTGTGGCACTCCCCCCTTATCTAGGATCGGAGTTCTAGGACAACTAGATCACCTGTCCACCTTTGGAAACTATTATCTAGGAGCAGAAGGTTAACCTTAGTGAAAATAACTATTCTGAACCCAAGGATATATGAAAAGGACTTAGTGGCTTGGGAAGAGCCAAAAATTTTCATTGGGACTTATTGGAGGCCAAATTTTTTTGGAATTTTTAGTGTTAGTGCAAGGTAGCATGCAAAAGAGATTGATGTGGAAGGGAAGTGTCTAGTAGTAGTAAGACTGGTGTACAAGAGAGATATGCGTCATAGGGAGGCACTACACAAAGAAGTTGCATATTTAAGTAGGTGGGGACACGTGCGAGTAAATTTGGTAGTTAATATTTTGGGACAACTAGCGAAGGGGAGGAAGGTCTCCATGAAAACATAATTTGGATATCTTTATAGAAGGAAAGAAGTCGACAAAGCGGTGACGAGTTGGTAGAAGATATTTTCAGCATGCTTTACTAGGCAGTTAAACAACATGGGACAACTGGAGAGAAGATGTTAGAGAATATCTAAAATAATTAGCCAAAATGGAGGATAGTTGGAAGAAGGAGAAGTAGGTTGAGGAGGACCGAGAAGCTACGAAGGACCAATAAGAGGACTCGTATGAGATAGTTTTAGGGTTGGCCAAAGGAGAAGGAAGAGCTACTAGGACTATGAATTTTGTTATGTTATTCAAAATTATTGATGTTATTCATATTTGTATGTAGCTATTGTGTAACCTATGTGTAGAGAAAACAATTTGTAGTAGAGTTGATAGTGTATTCACATTTTAATTGTTGTTGCACTATGCCAGGGGTAAATAAAATAAGGCTAGTGAGCTAGATTTTAGTGACTTCTATTCTAGCACGCTATTTTTTTTCCTTATTTTGAAGTAATGAAGAGAACAATGGATTTTCCGATATATTTTGGTGAATAAATGTGTTATGTTACTGTTATTACTATATGTTTTTATTGGTTATCTAATGATACATGTCGATTCAAAATTTCTTAATATTTTGTGTAGCAAGGGGACCTGATAACACTATTATATTTTTACCATGTTAATAATATATCTGTTGAAGGGTGGGTTTCTATGTTAATGTCGAAAATGATGTTGAGATGAATGAGATGATCTGGTCATAATATTATTGTGGGTATTGAACAATGAACTACTTAGTTAGTGCAGAATCTATGAAGTTTCATGCAACACATAATCACAAAATGATCGTTAAGTGTATTTTTAATAGGTGTCTAGAACCTTGCATGGTAATACAAAGTCCTAGTGTCATAAAACCATGTTGATCCCATTTAACTATAGGAGCCTGGTTCCAACGGTCCTCCATAGCACCTCGGGTGAGACTTTATCAACTTTGTGGCTGTTTTCGAAAGGGACATTATTGAGCGGGTTTGTTGATCAAACTACGCAGCAAATCTCAAGTCTGTAAGAATATTGTGTTCCAACATCCAACACTACGTATTTCCTCCTCCAATCCTCTTGGTTTACAACTCATTGGCTGCAGACATGAATTGAGTTGAGAAGTGATAAGGTTGAAAATGAAAGGATTATCATGGATGAGGAACAATAAGTAGAAATAAACACAATTCTATTGCAGAGCCTATCATTTTTGCAAAGGCAAAGGTAACATGATCTAGGTGCTAGCCACCTAGGAAATGATAAAGGAATACAAAGTCCATCAGAACTTGGAAGGCATGAACTAAGGGTTGACGGTGCAGAAGAAAAGATATCTAAAAAAAGACATAGTGAGAGATGGAACTCCACTAAGTACTCTAGAGAGGAGGTCAGGAAATCATGAGTAGATGTATAATCATTTAACTAAAAGATATTAT
This sequence comes from Pinus albicaulis, assembly GCA_034641835.2. Classification (NCBI taxonomy): domain Eukaryota; kingdom Viridiplantae; phylum Streptophyta; class Pinopsida; order Pinales; family Pinaceae; genus Pinus; species Pinus albicaulis. Next base: position 1,187,846,766 of record CM076577.1, read on the forward strand.
TAGTAGGAAAGGAAAGTAAAATACTTCATGCTGGAAGAATTTAAAAAAGGAAAAACGTCCTACATTTGATGGAGGGGTGAAGAAGGTTGAGGAAGCAGAGGCAGCGGATGCTAGGGATGAAGAATTTTTTTAGGGTACATGATTACTCTGAGAATATGCAGGCAAGGGTATCCATCTTCAGCCTAAAGGGAAAGGCTTATATTTGGTGGGAAGATTTGAGGAATGCAAAATATATCAGAGAGAAATAGTTGTCTTGGAGGATATTTGAGAGGTATTTATGATAAAGTACCTATATTAAGGTACTATGATAGCAAGGACAAGGAATTCTATGATTAGAAGCTCAATTAGTTGACAATTGATGAGTATACTACCAAATTTTTGGAGTGGTTAAGATATGTACCTTACATCAAGAATGAGAAGAAAAAGAATCAAAGATATCTCAATGGATTGCCTCATGAATAAAAGGAAAAAAAAGAATCTAATGAGCCTAAAAAATTGGAGGATGCCATCAGGAAAATAAAGTATTGTTATGAGAAATCCAAGCAAAAGTATGAGTTAAGGTCAAATTGGAAAATGGGGGCAAAAGCTAGTTTTAAAGGGAAAGGAAATAAGTCTACAGGAAATCATACAGTATGAGGAAGTATGAAATTTACCATTTTTGTGAAGGATGGGTATCAACAAAAAAACCCTATTGTTGATAGGGACCAATTCACTAAGCCTGTAATAGATGAAACCATGAGAATAATAGGAGGACCTATGTAGTGTTGGATGTTGACACACAATATTCTTACAGACCTGAGATTTGCTGCGTAGTTCAACCAACAAACCCGCTCAGCACTGGCCCTTTTGGAATTACCCACAAAGTTGATAAAGTCTCACCCGAGGTGCTATGGAGGACTGTTGGAACCAAGTTCCTATACTTATATGGGATCAACATGGTTTTATGACACTAGGACTTTGTACTACCACTCAAGGTTGTAGACACCTATTAAAAATACACTTAACGGTCATTTTGTGATTATGTACTGCATGAAACTTCATAGATATTGCACTAAGTAGTTCATTGTTCATTACCCACAATAATATTATGACCAGATCATCTCATTCATCTGAACATCCTTTTCTACATTAACATAGAAACTCACCATTCAACAGATATAATATTAACATGGTAAAAATATAACAGTGTTATCAGGTCCCCTTGCTACACAAAATATTAAGAAATTTTGAATCGACATTGTATCATTATACAACCAATAAAAACATGTAGTAATAATAGTTACGTAACACATTTATACACCAAAATATATCGGAAAATCCATTTTTATCTTCATTACTTAAACATAAGGCAAACAAAAATAGCGTGCTACAATAGAAGTCACTAAAATATAGCTCACCAACCTTATTTTATTTACCTGTAGAACAGTGCAACAACAATTACAATGTAAATACACTATCAAATCTACTACATATTGTTTTCTCTACACATAGGTTGCACAATAGCTACATACACACATGGCTAACATCTATAATTTTGAATACCGTAACAAAATTCACAGTCTCAGTAGTTCTTCCTTCTCCTTTGGCCAACCCTAAAACTATCTCAGATGAGTCCTCTTATTAGTCCTTCGTAGCTTCTCGGTCCTCCTCGACCTGCTTCTCCTTCTTCCAACTATCCTCCATGTTGGCTAATTATTTTAGATATTCTCTAACATCTTCTCTCTAGTTGTCCCATGTTGTTTAACCGCCTAGTAAAGAATGCTGAAAATATATTCTACCAACTCGTCACCACTCTGTCGACTTCTTTCCTTCTATAAATATCTCCAAATTATTTTTTCATGGCGACCTTCCTCTCCTTCACCATTTATCCCAAAATATTAACTACCAAATTTACTCGCACGTGTCCCCGCCTGATTAAAGATGCAACTTCTTTGTTCAATGCCTCCGTATGTCGCATATCTGTCTTGTACACCAGTATTACTACTATGCAGTAGACACTTCTCTCCCACATCAATCTCTTCTGCATGGTTCATCAAACTCTATCTCATATGGCCCTAGCCAATGAGTTGTAAACTTTTCTTTGAAATATTTGAACTTGGATTCAAAAACTAAAGCCCAACCTCCTTTATGAAAATATTTATTTTTAATGAATCTGTCATACCATTTAATTCTTTGTTGTCGCACTAGTGTTGTATGCTCCACTTCTTGTTGTCTTATTTCATTTAGTTCATTTAATTGTGTGACTCTCTATCTATGTGCTTTATATAGTTCCAATCCCAATTCTATTGCAATTTTATATGTATGAATTTGAAATTCAGTGGGTAACAGAACTTCCTTACCATATACCAACTGATATGGAATGAATCCACTTGTATTCTTCCATGTAATTCGGTATGCCCATAGTGCATCTCTTAACTTTTCTGATCAATCCTTTCTATTCATTTGCACTGTTTTCATCATTATATTTTCCAGGACTTTATTAGTGGACTCTACTTGTCCATTTGCTTGGGGATGGTACGGAGTAGATTTTCTATGTTTGATTTTATACTTTTCTGTAAGATCCCAGACAAGTTTGGAGGTGAACTGTGATTCCTGGTCTATTACAATTTGTCTTGGAACTCCAAATATGACAAATATTTCCTCAAAGAGGAATAAAACCACTGTTTCTTCTGTTTCTCTTGCCACTTACTTTTCTTCTACCCACTTTGTAACATAATCTGTGCACACTAGAATGTACTTATTTTCATTGAAGGTGGGTTAATTTGTCCCAAAAAGTCCAGAGCCAATTTTTCAAATGGCTCTATGATTACTTGTGGCTTCAATGGAACTTCATCTGATATTACAGGTCTTCCTATTCTTTAGCAGTCGTCACATATTTTAACATAGGCTTTCGAATCCTTGAATATTGTTGGCCAGTAGTAGCCAAGTTTGAGCACCCTGTATGATGTCTGCTTGTTTGCAAAATGGCCACCACATGACTCGTCATGACATGCTTTCAAAATATCTATAATTTCATCTTCTTTAACAAATTTTCTTGTTAATAGATCAGAACTAGTATAAAAGAGGTCACCATTGACCCAACTATATCTAGCACTTTCTCTGATTATTTTTCTTTTTTTTTTATTGGTGAAATGGGATGGTAATATTCTAGATGATAAATAGTTGGCTACATCTGCAAACCATGGGGTTTTAGATGTTATAGAAAATAAATGTTCATCTAGAAAATTATCTAAAACAGGAATTGGATCACCAGGTGAATGAAGCCTTGATAGAAAATCTGCTAGTTGATAATCTTTACCTGGTCAATCTAGAACAGTGATATTCAATTCTTGCATTAATAACAACCATCTAGATAAAAGATAATAATTATATATATATATTTTTTATTTTATTCTCTTTTTTTTTTAATTGTTTATTATTTATGATTTATTTATTTATTTATTTTTATTTTACATATATTTTTATTTTATTTTATTTTATTTTATTTTTAAGATTTGAATATAACAAATTAAAGAAATAAATAAATAATAATAATTATTCAATTGTTATTTAATTTTTTACTTTTTATATTTTTATATTTTTTATAGTCAAACTAGTCGTTATTCTACAACGGCTAATTGGAGCTTTATTATCTATTTAAGCTGATTCCTAGATCAGATTTCTCATCTTGTCCTGATGATGAACCACACTGGCTGGTTTGAAACACGTCGACACAATTTACTCGAATGTGATTTTCACAAAAATATTTGATACATAACTTAAGAATTATTAGAGTGATAACACTGTTAGGGTCCTATAATAATAGGGTTCATAGTTTTTGAATTGACTTTGGTAGTCTTGTAAATATGTATATACCTTGCTTTCTGCAAGTTGTTTCCCATATTTGAAAATAATAAAAAATGAAGAGGGTAAAAGTCCTAAAAGAAAGATCAAAGGAATTAGAAAATACTAGACCCCAAAAGAAAAAAGAAATAAAAATAAGACATGAAAGTGAGCAAGTCAAAATGCCACTACTATTTACTTTTACTGTAAGAATAATGATTATGTGCAAATTGTCTAAAATGCCATAATCCATGATCAGTTAAATAGCTTTTGAATTTCATGTTTTAGATAGAGAATAAAGATATGTCAAACAATTTAAACTTGACAAATCAGTAGATATTTAGAGAATAAATGAGGAGCTCAACAGTTTAATCTGAGCCCTTGGATGAAATAAGGTTACACTTAGATAGATTTATGCTTTGAAAGAAAAAATGGATTTAGGGTTGCAAGCTTAAATGCACCCATGCAAATGAAGTAAAAAATGTTAGAATAATGATGGGTAGGTAGAAATCAGTTGTGCAAGGCATGTAATAAAGCATGATCAAGCAAACATTACTAATTTCCCCTCCCCCACAATGACCCAGTATTCTAAATCTTCAGTCAAAGAGGCTCAGAGAATTTCTCTGACTTCTGTTGGGACCGGACCCAAGGCTTAATGACTGATTGGTTAAAAATATTGGATTTCCTACATGAAAACCCATTTCATCAGCATTTTCACCCTTTTCCAAGAAATACAAACCCTTTTCCTAATTAAAATACATCTTTGCTTAGAAAAGTAAAAACCCCCTTGATTCATTTCATTTTCATTCAAAAAACACTCAAAAACCCACAAAATACATTTTATCCTAAGTTTATGTGTAAAAAATCAAAATGGGACAAATTATGCTAAATTGCCTATTCACACTTTACTTAGTTTAAATTCCATGTATTTTAATTCATTTCATTCATTATATTTCCATTTCATATTAATTTCTAACCTAAAGCATTAAATCCCTTATAAAACAACCCTTCCCGTATATTATTAATTTCTTTATATATAAATATCCCCAAAACACACTATTTAAAGTTTAACCTCTGGTTTATTTATCCCATATGCTATAAAAAAATCCCTGCCCTTTTCCCCATAAGTTTAAACAAAAATATTATAATAAACCTACCCCAATAGACATAAAACATTGATTAAATGTTTTATACGCTATGTAATATGCCTCGCCAACCTTAATAAAGTATTGATTTTATAATAAAAACTTACATTTTTAATATGAAAATCTATCCCGTCGCATATAAAAGACCCGAACCCCACCTCCTACCATCGAGAAACTCCAAAACTAATCTCAGCCGTTCGCATTGGCCCTCCCATATCCGACGACCAAAAAAGGATATTGCATTTTAAACTTTGCAAATAAAACATATTTCAAACTACGTGAAATAGGTTGTTTTGCTCCTTTCTCAATCCTCCACGTAGAAAAATTCTATTGGATCGCATTCGATCCAACCAAAATCACTTACCGCCCATTTCCCGTGCGATAACCACCTATGGTTTTCTCCTTTGAAGACCAAAACCGCCATTTGTTTCGACAAGACCACCATTAAATGCAAGCTCATTTAACCTAAAAATTATATAAACCTTCTTATTGTACCCATCAAGCCTTTCCTGCATTATCTCTGTGAGTTCATTTCGACTAAAAAAATGAAGCAATACACTATTTTATGCTCAGAGAAGTCAGAAAGCCCCACATTTGTTGTAAAGACTGTAGAAAGCTCTCAAATTGATGCCAGAGACCTTCAAAGATACCAGAAACCTCTCCAAATGCCTCAGAACCTGTTTAAAAGCCCAATACCTATACAAAATAGGTATTTTCCGATAAAAACAAACCTGCTATCATTCAAAAAGGAATTTCTGAAATATTTTAACCCAGTAAAAGCCTATTTTTCCAAAGAAAGCTTATAGTTGCCCAAAAAGAGCTAATTCCCTGTCAAAATTTGATAAAACCCCTATTTCAATACTGCATATAGTTTTAAAGGAAAAATTGAATTTATTTATTACTTGCAAACCTTATAAAATTCCTAATTTGCCCAAAAATCCTTTGCAAGTAACCCCAACCCTTCTGCGCCCAATTTCAATCAATTTTAGCCCAATATTCACTGAAATAAGTATAAGAAAACCTTTCTTTTTATTTCATAGCCCTGTGAGAGTCTGAAGAACAATTGAAAGCCAAAATTGAAGGTTGAAATTCAAAAGAAAACCAAGTTGTGCATACTTTTATCCAAAGAACCTCTGTAAAAGTCAAGAAACACTTATGTAAACCATTTAATCTTACAGAAGAATTGAGAAAGCCCTAAAAACAGAGTTTCAATTATCCAGAAAATACTAAAAAATGTCAAAATCCAATCCAGCTATGTCCTTCAAGACTACAATCATTGTGAATCCTCTACAACCTCCTGTTGTAGACATTGAACACACACCATTAGCAGATGTGGACTATAAAATAGCAGATCGAGTTTTTGAGTTTAATTTGTTAGACCTCGACTGTTGGAGTTATGAAAAGTCCTTAGATCAGGTTGAATAAATTCAAATTTGAGAATCAAACCTACCCAAATATGTTGTTCCAATCACTCATCAAAGCCCAGAGGTTATTAGGTTGTGTCAGACCCATTATTCTCTTGAACATAGAGCAATTGTGAATGCAAATAAAGAGGTAATATTTACAATTACTGTTGAGTCCATAAACCAGATGTTACACCTCAAACTTGATCCCAAAGCAGTTCCTTTTTCAATAGAAGCACTTACAAGGTTGTACATTGGTCTTGATTTTCCAAAAAGATTTCAGATTTTTCAAGTGTTCATTCCTTTACATGTTGAAATTCCACAAATCAACCCTCCATATTCTACTTCAAAGTTTCCAGAAGGGTCTAGGCATGGCATTTCCATGTTGTCATTTATCCTAGGATACTTTACATATGAGAATACTGATGAACCAATATTAGATTTCCTATCTACTTTTACACCAGGACAGCCTCCCTCTATAATTTTCAATTATGCTGAGTATATAGCTGACAATATCCATGATCAGCTGGTCAAATTTCCAACTGAAGGAGTATTTAGATATACATCCTTTCTCTCCCATATGTTCTTGTATTTTCAAGCAGACAAGTTTCAAATAACCCTCCAAAAGCTTGATATGGAAGAAAAACCACTTTCAGTCATCTTTTGGACATCTTTGATCAGAAAAGAGTCCACAGAGTTCACTTATGCAGATTTTACAAATAACTTTGTCCACCCATTGATAAATATGTTGACCAATATAGAACAGCCAAGAACTAGTGATGAAATGAAGAAATTTCTACAGCTATCAGAGCACACTAGAACTAGTGATTGGTACTTATATCAAAAACATACATAAATTAGAGTTTTTGGGTCCAATTTGTTACCCTATAAACTTCCTAAGTATGTGCCAATGAGAATTTTTGCCTTAGAATATATTAGGAAAATCTTAAATTATGATTCTATCAACTTCCTATCAGCCAAAAAGAAGACCCAATTTAAGTTGAAGAATCAGGTGGGGCCATTTATTTGTAATCACAGAGATGCAGAACAAGAAGCAGCAAAACAATTTCTTGAGTACAGATTTGAAGAAATCTTCTCATGGAACTATGATCTGTAAGGAATATTGAGCAAAATGAGGGTTAAGTGCAAACTAAAAACGTATATACATGAGAAACAACCAGAGATTAAACGATATGTCAATCAAATTGAGTGACTAGAAAATACCTTGGTAGATGTAGTTAAACAAGGTGATACTAGTCACACCTTGCAAACTGAAAAGCAAGGAGACAAAGCTACTAAAATACTCAGAGAAGAAGGAACATACACTGCTAAGACAACAACTGAGACAAGGTTTAAACTTAGATACAATAAAAAGCCTAAATTCAATTTAGTTGATAAAGGAAAAGTGACTATAGAGGTAGAAGACACAGATGTTCCAGTGATAAATACAGATGCTGCTACAATCATTACAAATGAAAAAGTTACAGAAATTCTAAATGAAGGACAGCTTGATAATTCCAATACATAGGTCATAGAGAAACAACAGAGTATGGAGGCATCTTCCTCACAGATAGCAGAAGAAAAAGATCTTGACATCAGGGAAAAATATAAGCATATTAAGACAAAGAATGAAGAAATCAAGAATGAGATTTATTCTCAATATTTGAAGCAAACACCAGGAATTCAAAACATACTTTTATCATATTTTGATTACTCAAACAAAAATTTGATTATGTCAGTTCTCCAACCAACAATTAAGACTCCTAAGATAGTTGCAGATTATAAGAAAGTTGATCTTGAAGTGTCAAAAGAAAATATCCATGCACTAGATAAGATTGAGTTTCATAGACCAAGTTTAAAGATGTTATATTCTACCATAATTACCAAGGCTATTAATATCCACAAGCTTTAGAATACAATCATAAACATGAGGGATCAAATGAAGCTTGAAAAGCTTCATCATATGTTAAAGATCTTAGGATTAAGTCTTTAGAAGAGTTGGTTATTCAAGTAGGATATGATCCTGCCAATGTCAAATTTGCAGAAGAGTTAGTGAAGAAAAAGAATGCTGACATTGCAGCATTAAGGAAACAACTCAAGCTTCCACCAACTGAACATCCACAAGCCAGATAAATAGCACAAGAGAAAAATCAGAAAGATGACATGATGAACTTGATTTTTCAATTAACAGGACAGATAAAAGAGATGGAAATCCATATGGACAAGCTTGTCCATGAAAGAGAAACTAAAAAAACACAGGAAACTCCTACAGTGATTCCCATGGTTACTACTATTGTGCCTTCAACTCTGGCAAAATAGTTGGCACCAAAATAACTACTGGCTACTGCAGTGCCAGTGACATCATCCACAAGTTCAGCCACAAAATCCTCTACTATAGCAGCTCAACATTCTGATGAGGCTAGTAAACTAGTGAAAGCCATGGAAGAAATTTCACTTCAAACTAATGAGATCAACAGATTGAAGAAAGTAATTGACAATCTTGAAGATACCAAGAAGCTAGCCCAAATCAATGCTAAAACTCAAGAACAAAGGGCTAACAGGTTAAATGTGGAATTGAAGAATCTACAAAAAGACTTGACCTTGAAAGAGCCAATTTCTTATGTAAAGAATCAGTTGTGGAGTAAAATCATTGAAGCCATCAATGATTAGGAATTTGGCTTCTATGATCCATAAATTTTGTAAGAAATTTTTGGGTGAAAATCACATGTAAGAAAATTTTTGCCAACGCGTTTCGAACCAGCCAGTGTGGTTCATCATCAAGACAAGATGAGAAATCTGATCAAGAAACCTAATTAAATAGACAAGGAAAGCTCCAACTAGCCGTTGTAAAATAACGGCTAGTTTGACTAGAATAATAAATTAAATTAAATTTCATCATATTATATTATATTTCAATTTAATTGTTTTATATTTTAATTTTAATTTAATTTAAATATAATTTAATATCAATGTTTTAATTTAAATCTAATTTAATAATAATGTTTTTTAATAAATTTAATATTAATATAATTTAATATTTTTATTATTTTAATACTTTGAATTATATATTTAAAAATAAAAAATAAAAAATAAATAAATAATAATAACGATATTAATAATAATAATAATAAATAAATAAATAACTAAATAAAAACAATAATAATAATAAATATAAAAATAAATATTTAATTTTTATTTAATTTACTTAATAGCTAATTTAAATCATAATATAATAAGGAAGATACTCATAAGAAAAATCATAATGATGAAAATCCTAAAAATCGTAAAAATAAACCAAAAGGAACAGATAAGGAGAAAGAAATCGGGAGCGAGAGGGGAGGAAACGACGAGAGGGAGCACAAAGGAGGAGGAAAAAAAAAAGGCAACTAAGAGTGAAGGGTGGGAATCCAGCATCTACTGACACTCCACCCATCATCCCTGTTAAGGTTGACTGGCCTCTTTTCAATTTCCCAGGCTTCCCTCAATTTGCAGTGGTGGAAATGGTCAATCCTCGCAATAACCTCAGCATTTTCAATACATATGTGATTATTTGTCTTTTCAACATGCTCTGCTAAGGCAGAGGACCGAGATCTACTATGTCTGAGGTCAGCGATATGTTCATGAATTCTTTTATTAATTGATCAACCAATTTCACCAATGTAGGGTGTTCCACAAGAACACAGAATCAAGTAAACACCCTTACTATCCTTAGGGAAAATCGGGTCCTTAACCGATCTAAGTGAACTTCGAATGGTGTGCAGGGGCTTGAAGGTTAAGGAAACACTATGTTTCTTCAAGATCCTAGCGATTTTATCAGTAGTACCTTGGATAAACGGAAGGTGAACTCCAGATAACCGATCACAAGGATCCTTCTTAACCTTAGGACCTTTTTCAGCTTTTTGAAAAGCTCTAAGACATTAAACCCTGCTATAACCACTCTTGCTGAAAACATTAAAGATATAAGATTTTTCACTTTCTAAGTGGTGCTCATCTAAGATTCTAAAGGCTTTAGTGACTAGGGTACTGAGGACCCCAAGTTTATGAGCCGAGAAATCATGAGAATTAGCCATCAATTCAGGTAATATAAGAGCAGAGGAATTTACTGAAGGCAGCACAAGCACAGATTTAGAAAACAAAAGATGAGCTAGGTGACAGACCTGAGCAAGCCATAGAATTGATCAAGTTTCTCAATAGTAAAAACAAGCAGGAGTTGGAAGAAATAGAAATCACTGATAGGACAGAGACAACCCTTGAAATCAGGAAAGTCATTTCAAAGAAGAATCTGATGAAACAACTTGAAGAGAAATGTGAAAATATTAACATATTCATAACCAAGTTCATGGTTAAATTTGAAAATTTGAGGCAAAGAGGTTTGCCTAATATTCTGGTCATTAATTATAAACTCATGCCACAGGAAGATTACAATAAGAAAATCATAGATTATGCAAAAGAGCAAATGGACAAGACAGAAGGACAAGGTATTCCTACAGGGAAGGTCTTCACAAAAGTTTTGAAGACTTGTTTTATCTGCAGCATCAGATAAAACATTTATTTGTCATAAGAACATTTTCTAGATATACTAAGGCAGATGAAAACTTCAGGAAGCTAAAAAAGATACAAATTCCTAATGATGAAGCTTGGCAATCACTCACTAACTTAATGTAAAAGTCAAATTGCAGATAAAAGGATAAAAAAATTGGCTACTTTTTTCATAGTGAAAACAGAATTTATTACAGCAGTAATGTAGTTTTTACATAGCTTAAAGAGTATCAAAGTTAAAGAGTATCAAAGTGAAAGAGTATAAGATAAAGAAGATAATATTTCAAAACAGATTTGAAATATCTGTGCCAGCAAAGAGGACACCAAGGCAGCCCGTTGCACCTAATCCACAAACAGTTTTCTATTTTATTTGGATAAATAGGACAACTTGCGGATTTGTTAAGCAGCTGTCACTATTTTGTTGTAAAAGATATTTTATTTCCTTAGATAATTCCTAGAAGCATTCTAGGATATTTTGTAAACATTGTTTTATAAATACTTCATCTTTTGAATTATTATTGTGGAATAAGCTATTGAAGATTTCTATAGTCATTTTTGTTGTACCTTAAGGATTTTTGTTGCAAGTTCGAGTAGCAAATTGGATCAAATCATCTAGCATCATATTTCAGGATTCATGTGATGAGCCATTGAAGTGAACTAATTTGTACTTGTCATTTTTTATCTTCTAATGTTTTCATGCATCCATTATGTATTCTAAATTTGAATGATTAAACAGGAGTATTATTTCAAGATTTGTTAAAAGCACCCTGTCTTTACTATTTTTCATTTCTATGTTTTCTGCTAATTTCCAGAGTAGGGAAACCTTAATTTCTCCCTCTTTTGAATGACCTCTCTCTACTCCTTTCTTATCCGGATCAAATAATGCTTCATTTCTCTTTATCCCAATCAAACCACTTCACCAAATCAGCCTTCCAAGATCTTCAAAGGCTTATCTATCTTGCCGTGAAAACATTTGAATTTTTGACCTTGATCCTAGTTCTATCTGCTTGAATTTCGACTCCTTAGCCCAATGGAAAAACATATTTCCCACTATCCATATAATTAAGTGATTTTTCCCACCAAACCAAACCAAATCAAAACCAATTTTTACAATCATAACTAGCCTAATATCTTATAATCAAAACAAAGTTAAATCTTAAAGAGAGAGCCCTCACTGAACCATAGGAAGGCTAGATCCTAGAGTTTAAAAGTTGGTTTGTGGTTACCTCTAGAGCTCTTATACTTTAAATCCAAATCTCACAACTTAAGAATTATTAGAGTGATAACAAGGCCCACCAAGGACTATGATGTCCCCTCATCTGATCTACCACTCTGCTACCACCATCGTGCCTCTCGCACGCAGCCACCTAGGAAGTTGCCTCCCATTTCATGGTTGGCCATATGGACCCCAATAAAGTTGCAATATTTCCTTAGGAACTATAAGGAAATTTATTTTTACTTCTTAGCTATTATTTTTGAGTCCCTTACCCACTTTATTCTTGGCCAACATTATAAAAAGAAAAATAATCGAAAAATTAATATTCCAATTAGCTGACTATTAATTTGGAATATTATAGTCCTCCCCTCTAAAATGTTTCTTGTCCTCAAGAAACCGCAAATATGGGTGTTGAAGAATATTCTCCCCCTACCAAGTGGCATCCTCATCTGGGAGGTTCCTCCATCTGATCAAGTACTCCTTCACCACCATGCTCCTCAAGTGCCCCTCCCTAGTGTCCAAGATGGCCTCAAGTTGTAGCACTAAATTTCCCTCATCATCTATAAGAGAGAGCTCATTAGCTACTGTCACCTGTTGTCCCAAAGCCTTCTTTAGGCATGATACATGGTAAATATTGTGGATTCCTGTATGGTTGAAGTCTAAGGTACACCAAGTCCCCCACCTCAAACTTCCTCTCCACACATCCCCGCTCTGTGTACATATTCTATTGATTCTGTGCCGTCCTCAAGTTTTCCTTGAGAGCCTTCAGGATGCCTTGACTCTCCTGGATCCAGTATTTTTCCCTAGGGGCCTTATTTGCTCCAAACATAGCATCAACAAACGTCAGTGCATCGTAACCATATAAAGAATGAAAATGGACATACCAATGGACTTATGAAAATTCGTATTGTAGTAGTACTCCCTCAAGTGTAGCCAATGCAGCCAGGCCTTTTGCTACCCTATAGCATAGTTTTGCAAGTAGCCTTCCAGCCAAGTAGTTCACTATCTCTGTCTGCTCGTCGTTCTGCGGATGGTAACTTGTGTTTTGTGTGAGCTCTGTGCCCACCAATCGAAACAACTCCTGCCAAAAACCTCCCATGAATCTGCTGCCCTGGTCGCTAACTATGGTCGTGGGGAGACAATGTAACCGAAAAATGTCTCTAAAGAAAAAATCGGCCACCTGTGAAGCTATGTACCGAGTGGAAATAATGAATAAGTGTGCATACTTAGTCAACCGATCAACTGCGAAAAATATGTATTTCTTTCCCCACGTCATGGGAAGCCCAGTGATGCAATCCATCGAAATGCTCTCCCACTTCCCCTCTGAAATGGCCCGAGTGGCTACAACAACCCAACCAAATGGTTCAACTCCCCATTATTCCTCTAACATATTACGCACTCTCGGTCATGCCAGAGTACATCCTCTTTGATGCCCTTCTAGATGAACCTCTCTCTAATGGCTCTATAGATCTTAGTGAACCCCTGGTGCCCTAGTAGTGGAGAGTTATGTGTTTCATGCAAGATATTCTCCCGCAACTAGAAGTTGGCTATTAGAATTATATGATCTCGATAATATATGACCTCATCCATCACTTGATACCAATCATCTGTCACCTACCCATCCAACACCTCACATGTAAATTGATCCTTCAATTACTCCACCAATAACTATTCCCTCCAATCGACATATATGTTCATGAGGGAGAGGGACGTTGGTCTCCAAGATAAGGCATAAACATCCAAATTGTTCTTCCTTTTGACATACTCAATTTCAAAGTCATAAGCTTGGATATTACTGACCCACTTTTGTTGTCTCTCCTGCAATTGTTTATGCTCTAAGAAGTACCACAACTTGTTGTGATCAGTCTTGACCTTGCACTAATTACCCACTAGGTACTATCTGAACTTGGCCAAGGCATGCATGATGGCCAGCATTTTCTTACTATATATCGGGTAGTGCCTCTCATGAGGCAAGAGCTTCTGGCTCTCAAAAGTGATGGGGTGTCTGTCCTGTATCAACATGGCCCCAACTCCTACTCTAGATGCATCACACTCCAAGACAAAGGGCTTGGTAAAATCAAGGAGTGAAAGTACCAGGAAGCTACTCATCACCTATTTGACGTGGTAAAAATCCTCTTGCACTGTGGGAATCTAGGTGAATGCTCCCTTCTAGTTCAAGTTTGTGAGGGGTGCAGCTAACTAAGAGAAACAATTCACAAAATTTTGGTAATAAATAGAGATTCCCATAAAGCCTCTCAGCTTCGTGACATTCTTGGGATCTGACCAATCCTTGATGGCCCTAATCTTCTCCTCATGCACCATCACACCATCCTCACCTTTGATGTGGCCCAAGTATAGCATATCTGTCAAGCCAAACTTGCACTTCAACAACTTACTGTAATTTTTTGCTCCTCTAGAATACATAGCATTGTCTCCACATGTTGCAAGTGCTCCTCCCATGTCTGGTTGTATATCAGAATGTTGTCAAAAAATACTAGCATGAACTTCCATAGTTGGCCCCAAAAAATGTGGTTCATGCATGACTAGAAGGTGGTTGGAGCGTTAGTTAGCCCAAAGGGCATCACCAAAAACTCAAAGTGCCCATAGTGGCACCTGAACGCTATCTTGGGGACATCCTTGTCCCTCATGCAAATATAATGGTGCCTCAATCTCAAATCTATCGTGGCGAAGAACTTAGCTCCCGGTAGTGGTTATTCATCGTATTTTTTTTTAGGGACCTATAATAAATGCACATCCTCAGCGTCCCATCCTTTTTCTTTGCCAAAACAACCGAAGAATCAAAAGAACTAAATCTGGGCCTGATGTGCCCCAAATCCAAGAGCTCATGGATAACTCTCTCAATCTCTCCACGATAGGCCTTGGGGTGCCTATATGGAGTAGAGATCACGACCTGAATGAAAGGATCCAGCTCAATAGTGTGCCAAAATCCCCTGTCAAGTGGGCTTCCTAGTGGAATGTCCCCGAAGACCGTGGAATAACGGTCTAGGACGGCCTAGATATTGGGGTGCGTGGGTTGGCCTGAATAGGTGCATCTGAAATCCTCAACTCAACTTCCCACTCTATGTCTCCCTGCCGAAAATATGCCTTCATCCTATGCGCAGAAACTGTCTGAGGGGGGTATGTATGCATGCCTCTAAGCATCGTCTATTTTCTTCTCTTCTTATCCAAGAACTCCATCTCCAGTGTCTACCAATCAGTAGTGACTCTACCAAGGGTGATGAGCCAATGGACCCCTAACACCATGTTGGTGTCTGGAATGTCGACCACAAAAAAATGGTCTGTCAAGGAGTATGTCCCCATGGTCACCGTCAAAGCTACGACATAACACATGCACTACATGCTCCTGGCCCCTGGAACTAGCACAAAAAACCCATCAAAGCTCTTTGTATGTATTCCCATTCTCTACACCATCTAGACATTGATGAGGTTGTGCGTAGCCACGCTGTCCACTACCTAGACACGTTTTCCCTGAACTGTCCCCCAAACCCTTAGATTAGGTACTTGGGTACCCCTTGCAAAGATGCAAGGACACCTCTAGTGGGTGCAAACGTTAATCCTCCTGTTGTTGGAGGAGGAGGTGGAGGAGGATTATCCCCTGGTGCTCTTGTGTTGGTATCTCCTCCCATCTCAAATAATGTCTCCTCTTCTTCCTCACAGTCGAAGAAGACCTCAATGTAGTGTGTCTTCCCTCTGGCACACCTATGACCCAGTGTCCATGGCTCTTGGCAGGTGAAGAAGAGCTTCTCCCACCTCAAATATCTCTAGGTCTCATCATCAAATGTCCCTTGGCCATGGTTCCCTCTCGCGGGTGGAGCTCTCATGTCCCTCCCTCTCTACTAGAAATCCGATCTATTGGTTATGGGGGCCATCGTCCTTGGTAATGCATATTGCAAATCCCTGGCCCTCCCAATTGCATCCTACAGCATAGTGGGCCAAGTGGACCTCACTAACCCATGAAAAGGCTCTACCAAACCATTTATAAACATGTAAATCCTTCTTAGTTCCGAAAAATCTAGAACCATCACCGAGAGTATCAGGAACTTTGAAATGTAGGTCTCCAGATTTCTTGTCTACTTGAGCTTGGTTAGCTCCACAAAGTGCTCATCAAAATCCTTCCAATCAAACCTCTCCAACACCCTCCAAGTAAAATCATCGTATGTTGTCACTCTTGAGTGACCCAGTGTGGTCATCCCATGGAACCACCAGTCATGGGCTTCTCCCTCTAGGTGCAGTGTATCCACCTTGATGGCCTCCACCTCCCTCATCTGGTGAAGCTGGAAATATATGTCCAGCTTCTCCACCCATGCTTTGGCTGAACTTTTTGATGACCCATCAAAAGTTGGCAAGAAAATCCTGCCCACAGTATGCTACAAGTCATTTCCCTACATGTACCCTCCTCCTCTAGCTTGACCCCTGGGTCTGTTATTATCCTTCAGCTGAAAAAAATCATTGAAGGTGAGAGAATATCCAAACTTCGTCCCATAGTACTGATATTCCACAAAATAGTCCCCATAGTGAGTCACCTCTGGCTCTTTCGAACCTCCTACTCCAAAAGCTAGAACTGTGGGGATAGTAGAGCGTGGTGGAGTGTGTGGAACCAACTATTGTGTAGTGTGAGGACCGGTTGGGTGATGTGAAGTGTCATATCCATACCCAACTTGGAATTCCCCTTGAATTCCCTTTGGCTTACTGTCTCCGTCAAGCTTCTTCCCCATCTCCTCAATCCTCTTGGAGAGGTCTTGCATTAATTTCAGAAGGACTTGAGAAAACTCCTTCCCCTCATCTCTTTCCTTCACCATGGGTGCCTTTTCTCTTCCTTCTACCACTAGAACATTGTCACCCTAGTCGAATTTAGCCTTGAGCCTTCTTTCCCTACTTTGGTATCTCTATCTTTGATAGGTGAGGTTCATTCTATACTTTAGTTCCATATACTGTGTGTTCCACAGGCTGAGCCAAGTCTATGAGCTCTGATACTACAACAATATCACAAATCAGGAATATATAGTAATATTAAGCACAATACACTAAAATCTATATAAAAGTAAACACACCATCAAAAAACATAAATTGGACCCAAAAATAATTGTTGATCCATTTTATTAATCTGTTGGACAAAGTACAATAGAGGTGCTAACAAAGGTAGCACCTGTGCCTTCTCTAGGCAGGCTGAAAAACACCTCTAAAACCGGACAAAAACTTCGTTGAACTATGCTTTGCGTGGCTCTCCCTCTGCGTTGTCACTCTTGGAAACTACTGTTGATGGCTAACTCTGGTCTGTATTTTTTCCTAGCTTCCATGCTTGGAAAAATTTTGGATTTTAACCCCAGACTTTACTCAAAAGAACCACAAAAACCCGTGAAGGGTTTCCAAAAATATCGACCTCGGAAAATGGCCCATTTGGGCTTAGCATTCTGCTCTGCTGGGGAAATCGATCTCCTGGCCAAAACTGCTGGAAAATGCCTCCAAATCAGTGCCAAAATCCTGGTAGGATGTGTCTAGCCTCCCCTCCAAATCCTTCGGGTAACTCCTCACTCCTCCCCCACTTATGGCACTTCCTCTTGGCTAAACTGTGCAGTCTAGGTTGCCTCTGTGCTATTCTGAAGGAACTGCGTGTTCCTGCTTATGTATTTTCAATCTCCTCACAAAATTGATGAATCTGCTCTCCTGAGTGGGCACTTGAATTCCCCCAAGGTAGAGGTTGAGATCTCTTCTTGAAGATCTCTGTGTTGAACAACACTGCAGACTTGGATAAATAGCTCGAGTGTGATCACTCACTGAAGAAATAAAAATCATAGATGAGTGAATGAGAAAATGAGTTTCTCTTCTTCCCTTTTGTCAATCTAGCTTGCAATGTTCCCTTGGGCCCACCAAGGACTATGATGTCCCCTCATCCAACCTACCATTGCACTGCCACCATCATGCTTCTCCCAGGCAGCCACCTAGGAAGTTGCCTCCCATTCAATGGCTGGCCACATGGACCCCACTAAAGCTGCAATATTTCCTTTGGATCTATAGGGAAAGTGATTTTTTTTCTTAGCTATTATTTGTGGGTCCCTTGCCCACTTTATTCCTACCCAACATTAGAAAAAACAAAATTAGCCAAAAATTACTATTCCAATTAGTTGACTGTTATTTTGGAATATTACAGAATGGGTGTCCCCCCTTGTCATAGTACCCAATAAAAATGGGAAGTGGAGGATCTGTGTTAACTATAGGGAACTCAACAAAGCCACAAATAAGGATCGTTTCCCTTTTCTTTGCATTGATCAAGTCCTAGATCGCCTTGCACAAAATAAATTATTTTCATTCCTCGATGGATTTAGTGTATATAATCGAATCTAGATAAAACCTAAGGATCAGGAAAACACCACCTTTACATGACCATGAGGAAAATTTTCCTATATATTACTCCCATTTGGCTTGTGAAATTCCCCTGCTATCTTTCAAAGGGCAGTCTTGAGTATCTTTGTTGATCTTGTTCATGACATAATTGAAATCTGCATGGATGACTTCACCCCTTTTGGAAATTATTTCTAGGAAGCTCTCTCCAATATGTGTAAAGTATTAAAGAAATGCATTGAAATGGATCTTTCATTGAGTCTCAAAAAGTGTGCTTTTTTTATGAATGCATGGATTGTCCTAACTCACTTTCTTTCTAAGGAAGGGATCCAAGTTGACCCCAACAAGTTTTACATTATCAAAATGGTCCTTGCCACTAGAACCAAAGGGGTGTTAGAAGTTTTATTAGGTTAGCTAGATACTACAGAAGATTCATTAATTAATTTAGCAAGTTGGATTCACATATGTTTGGACCTTTGACTAAATATTCTAATTTTTGTTAGACATATATATGTCAAGAGGCATTTGAAGAACTGAAAGAGAATTTGACCACTACATCAATTATTAGAGTTCCCAATTGGGCATTGCCTTTCCATATCGACACAAATGAATCAAAAAAATTTGTAGGAGAAACATTAGGACAAGTGGAAGAAAATTTTCCTTATGCCATATATTTCATCAGTAATAACCTCTCCAAAGTTAAACTTAATTACACAATTACTGAAAAAATATCTTAGATGTTGTGCAGTCTTTGAACAAGTTTAGACTATATAACTGGGTACCAATTCTTTATTCATATTGATCAAGAAACCATTAAATACTTAGTGAATAAACCTCATGTTAATTCTAGGATCATTACATGGTTATTATTTTTGTAACAATTTGATCTAACCATTGTTGATAAACCATGGAAAGAAAATATGGTTACAATTTGTTTTTCTAGACTAATATTGACTAAAGGAAATGAGGAAGTGATATATGATCAACTTCTGGATGAGCACCTTTTTTTCTATTTCAATGTTGTCTCCTTGGTTTTATGATATAGGAAATTACTTTGTTCCTGGTATGTTCCCTCCTAATCTATCCTCCAAGGAGAAGATAAAATTTGCTAGAAAAAGTGCCCCTTTTACCTGGATTGTGGGGAATATCTTCAAATTGGGACCAGATCATATATTGAGGATATGTGTGTGGGAGGATGAGGTCTTTGACATCCTCTCAGCATGCCATGATGGACCCTATGGGGGAAATTTTTCTCCTAAAAGGACAACCTTCAATATTCTACAAGATGGATAATATTGGCCTACCCTACACCAAGATGCTAGAAATTACACTACTAGATGTGATGAGTGCAAAAGGATGGGAAATCCTACCCACAAGGATTAGATTCCCCTGCACCCTCAAGTGATTCTTGAGCCATTTCAGAAATGGGGCATGGATTTTATTGGGTCAATTGATCCTCCATCTAGACAAAAGAGATACATCATCGTGTGCACTGATTACTTGACAAAGTGGGTTGAATCAAAATAAGTAAAGGAAACAACTAAGAAAAAAGTGGCATAATTTATAAAAGAAAATATCTTCTACAAGTTTGGATTTCAAATGGATTTTGTGATAGATCAAGGAGCTCATTTCACTTAAAATATGATTGATGGAATCATGAAGCAACTTCATATAAAACACAGAAAATCCACGACCTATCACCCTGAAGAAAATGGGAAGGTGGAGGTCACTAACAAATATTTGGAGAATATATTGACTAAAGATGTTAGTAGAAACAAAAAGGATTGTGAAGCCAAAGTTTTAGAAGCCACTTGGGCCTATAACGCCACTTTGAAAACCACCACTAGGTTCACACCCTTCGAGATGGTTTATAATAAGAAGGATGTGCTGCCCATTGAGTTTGAATACAACACCTTGAGAATGGAAACATAGTTGGATTTATACATAACTACAACTCAGCAAGAAAGTCTGCTCCAACTCAATTATTTTGATGACTTCAAAACTACTTCCTCTCATGCATATTGAGGTGTTCCAACTACAAAGGAATATTTGGCATGATACAAACATTAGGGAAAAAATATTCCAAGAGAGTGTTTGGGCCCTGCTGTATGATTCTAGGTTCAAAAATTTCAAAGAAAAATTGTTGAACAGATGGTTGGGTCCTTATCTGGTAGAAAATTTTCATGAGAATAGGTCTGCCCAAATAAGAACAATCGATGAAGAAGGAATTCCATTGTTGGTTAGTGGTTAACAATTAAAGTTGTATAAGAGGTATTTGTTAAAGGAAGATTTTACTAGCTCAATAATAGAGGAGATTAATGTAATTAGGGGTCTCACAACTCTCATTTCATCCAACCTCTAATCAGCAGAAGAAGAAAAGAAAAAGGAAAAAAAAGTCAGGAAAAGAAGAAAGATAAAGAGGAGAAATAAAAGAGGCTAGGTGAAAACCTCCATGAGGCACTTAACGCTAACTCTGGGGATGAAAACCTCTATGACGCAGTTCAAGAGTAAAAAAAATAAAAATAAAAATAAAAAATATCCCCATGTGAAAACCTCGTTTGAGACACCTGGGGCAATGTTGCATGTTGAAAACCTCCTTTGAGACAACCTGCAGGTCTCAAAAAAATAGAGAAAAAAAAATGGAAATGAAAAAGAAAAAAAAAAGGAAAAGCAAGGGAACCCTTACATTAGTTTTTCTAACATGTTTTTACAGGGTTCCAATCATGATCAAAAGGGACAAAAGTCAAAGTAAGCAGCCACCCGCTCCACTTTTCCACCTACCAAGCTAGCTATTTGCATGTCCTTCGTCATTCCATCAACCTCCCCAAGTTCCTCCATCATCAGGAAACCTATCTTACTCAATTCTCCCTCAATCCTGAATTGCTACAGGATTGTCTTGAAATGCTACATGATTGAAAAGAATTTGTTGTAAATGTGCTCACTATTGAGAGGGGGGGTGCTGGAAATACTGAGAGTGGGGGGTGAATTGGTATTTCTTATCAATTATAACTTTTAAATATTTTCAGAGAATTAGTTAATCTTCAATTATTCTTGATGTTTATCTGATAACAACAGTAAACAATAGAATACAATAGGCACATGAATTTTATGTGGAAAAACCCCTCCGGGTCAAAAACCATTGAACGCTTTTCTAATAAATTCTTTAATATCCAACCCCAACTAAAATGAAAGGTACAACTTCTTAGAATTCTAGAAAAGCATTCTTCTCTAGCTCCAACTAGAAGGATGCCCCAATGCCTTGGTTTCTTCAATAGTCAACTAAATGGATGCCCTGGCATCCTAGACTGACTTACCACCTTGAAGTGTTCACTAGATCCAACCTGTAGGTGACTTCATGCACCAACATAGGACCTCCCTACCACCCTATAATGATCAGAAATAAGACAAGAGTGCGGACTCCTATACCAGGGATAATGATCCAAGGTACAACATGATTCACAATGATTTTCTTGAACTATAACAATCACCCAATCACACTATGACATGAAATCCAACCATAACATTATCCAACAATGACACTTATACCTCCCAACAATGTCTCTCCAACTCTAGAAAATTGACTCTTTTACAATAATGACTCTTTTACAATTTTACAATGATGATTTTTACAATACTGACTTCTGGCACAACATGATACTTGACTTGACACTGCTTCTTTGAACACTAACAGTTGTTGAGGTATTTTGTGCTTGCTTCAAGTAATGGTACTTTGGCGCTGCATTGTCCTTCTAGTATGTGTCTAAGTTTTCCTATTGTTTCCTCCTTCCTGCACATGCACTAATGAACCAGACCCAAACCAATATACAAAAAAAATACTTACACTGTCCTGCAAACCATATGTCAGAGAAATATTCAAAATTCAAATGTAAATACGTTCAACATTTATGAAGAAAACCCAATCAAACATGCATACAAAATACTTACATTGTCCTCAAAAAACACATGTCAAAGATGATATTCAAATTAAAATTGAAACACTAATCATACATACCTTGTTGTAGGAGACTTACCCTTTATTGTTGATGTGTTGTCCTTATTGCAGTAATCCTTGAATGCATATTTTTTCTTTCCTTCTAGAAGCTCGATATTGAATCTCTTGTATCTATGTAATTTCAGATCTCCAAGGTTTGAAATTGTGTCCTGTGGTATCCCTCTGAGTCCTCTTTCCAACCCCGTAATCAATATTGGATTATTCAAGAAATAGTTATGCCCAATATCCTACGATCACCTAATTATAGACTGGTTCAGTAGATTGAACTTGTACAAAGTGCCACATGTCATTGTTTCAACCTTTGGTCCTAAAAATGATTCCCAACACACTACAACTCGTCCTCTTTCTGTTATTTTTTATGAAATTTGAATCCAATGCTCACAGTGAAATTTATGACGATTTTCCAAAGGTCACATGTTTGACATGAAATTCAAGAGCCTGCAAAAACCCTAAATTCCTCAGATCATATCTCCAAAAATATAGCGAAACAATATCTAAAATTATGACACATGCTTCATCAGGATTTCTTCTTAAATGGGTTTTTTTTCATCATCTAAAACTTCGAAAAAAAAAATTTATAGTGAAAATTCCACGATGGCATGTCTTAAGTAGCGAAATCCTTACATGAGGAGGATATGAGGGTCACAGTTATATAAATGCTTAGGTTGAGAGGGTCTTCAACAAGTGAACATTGGAGGGATTTTAGGAGCTTAAAAAATTATTAATTATTGATTATTCAATGACCAAAACCAATGATTAGTGTCATGCCACAACCCCATGGGGTTTTAGCCCACTGACTGGGGTTACTAACTTTAAACATGATTATCTCTCAAACCGTGAATAATTACGTGGCGTGCCATATATCAACGGAAACATATTGAAAAGCAGAAACCATCCAAAATTCCTTGACTCAGAGTAGAGTAATTTGTCAAGTTAAAATTCCCATGCAAGATCATGGTAGCCCCTAGTGTTGCTTGGGTTAACATCAATGACAACCACTGATCAAAAATATCCCCCTTTGGAATTGATGGCAACACAAGTACTCCCCCTGTTATCATGACACATATTCCTACAACAACAACACAAGTACTCCGCCTGCGATCATGACACCTCTTCCTACAACATTCTCTCCCCCTTTTCCATCAATGGAAAATGGTAACTCGCCCTGACAAATGTCGTCCCGCGAACTAGTACACACCTCAACTCCCCTTATTTTTACTTAGTTATATAAGATAAAGAGTCTAATGAGAACTTGGGATAATCCCAAGCTTTAGGTGAAGATACTCAAATGCTTCACAAGGTAATGGTTTGGTAAAGATGTCAGAAATTTGTTCCTTTGTGCCAACATATTCAAGCTTGACATTATTTTTGGTGACCTTCTCTCTAAAGAAATGATATTTAATCAGAATGTGCTTTGTTTTGGAATGCATCACAGGATTCTTGGAGATACTGATGGAACCGGTGTTATCACAAAATATGGGAATAGGCTCGTCAAACTTGACTTGAAGATCTTGTAAATTTTGCTTCATCCAAAGAACTTGAGTACAACAAGTTGTTTACGCGATATATTATGCTTCTGTTGTGGATAATGATATTGAAGACTTCTTTTACTTAACCATGAAACAAGACAACCACCTAGATAGAATGTTTCTCCACTGGTACTCTTTCGATCATCAACACTTCCTGCCCAATCTGCATCTATATAAGCTTTGATAACTAGACTATTTCCTTTGGACACCATAAACCATATTCTATTTTTCCCTTAAGATATCAAAGAATTATTTTGATAGAAATAATATGAGATTCCTTTGGTGCTGCTTGGAATCTTTTAATTTTCCAACTGCCTGCATTACGTCTGGCCGAGAAGCTTTCACATATAGAAGACTTCCAATCATATATATATACAACCTCTGGTCCACATCCTTTGATGAATCATCTAAACTTAACTTGCAACCTGTTACCATTGGGGTAAGCATAGGCTTGCAATATTCCATCTTGAATTTCTTGAGCATCTCCTTGATGTAATTGCTTTGATATATAAATATTCCTTTATCTTACTGAGATATATGAAGGCCTAAAAATTATGTCAGCTCACCAAGTAGAGACATTTCAAACT
This sequence comes from Pinus albicaulis, assembly GCA_034641835.2. NCBI lineage: Eukaryota > Viridiplantae > Streptophyta > Pinopsida > Pinales > Pinaceae > Pinus > Pinus albicaulis. The sequence goes on from CM076577.1 coordinate 1,187,871,379, forward strand.
CACTTTTGCATCTTTGTGGCAAAGTTTTTACTTAATCTATCATCATTTCTTCCAAAAATTAAATCATCTACATATACCTCGATAATTGTTAGGTTATCTTGAACCACTTTCACATAGATATTTTTGTTGGTGCTTCCTTTCTTTAATCCTTGTTGACGTAGATATCCATGAAGATGAGCATACCAAGCTCTAGGAGCTTTCTTGAGACCATATAGTTCCTTCTTTAATCTACAGACATAGTCTTCCTTTTCATAGAGTAGAAAACCTTCGGGTTGTTCAATGTAAACTTCTTCTTCCAATTCACCATTTAGAAAGGCTGACTTAACATCCATTTGGTAGACCTTGATTTTTCTCCAGCATGCATAAATGAGAAAAAATCGGATAGCTTCCATTCTGGCAACGGGAGCAAATGTTTCTTCAAAATCAATTCCTTCAACTTGTGCATATCCTTTGTAGACTAATCTTGCCTTATTCCTGGTAACCTGTCCATCCTCATTCAATTTTTTTTTGAAGACCCATTTAGTTCCAATAACATTTTTATCCTTTGGTCGTGGAACCAAATCCCAAGTATAATTTTTCTCAATTTGATCCAGTTCTTCATTCATAGCTACTACCTCGTGTTCATCTTGACTAGTTGCCTAAAATTTGCTAGGCTCAAAAGTTGCTAAAAAAGCAGGGTGGGTTTGTTGTGATGAACGAAGCTATCGAATTCTTCTGGTTCCAATTCTTTAATTTATGTTGTTTATGATTTGATTTGATGGATGATTTCTTTTGACACCGTTCTTTTAAAGCTTTTGGAGAATTTTCTTGTACATCCTATTGATCATTTCTTATTTCCTATTGGTTGACTATCGTTTCCTTATTTGATTGGTCTTGTTCTGGAGCTTCTTTTTCATCCTTCACATATTCTCCCTTAGATCCCTTAGATTTTCTTGAAGGGACAATCTCATCATCATCCTTTGTAACACAATCTTCATCAAAAGTAACATTTATGCTTTCCACTACTTTTTTTTTCCTCAAATTTTAGCATCTATAAGCCTTCATTTTTCATGAATAACCAACGAAAATACCTTCATCGACACGAGAATCGAACTTTCCCAATTTTTATCTTCTCTTTTGATGTAGCATTTTCTTCCAAATATTTTGAAGCATTTGACGTTAGCTAGTATTCCTTTCCATAATTCGTATGGAGTCATGTTACAATTGTTCCTTAGCAAACCTCTGTTTATAATGAATATAGTTGCATTGATTGCTTGAACCCATAATTTATCATCTAATTTTGAGTCATTTAACATTGTTCTGGCCATTTCCCGTTCGGTTCTGTTTTTTCTTTTAGCAACTCTGTGGTGTTCTGTCTATTGAGAATTGCCTTTTTATTCCATTTTCATCACAGTACTACTGAAATACCTTGGAATTGAATTCTCCGCCATTATCTGATTTCATACATTTGATCTTCAAATCAGTTTCATTTTCAACCAATTCCTTGTAGATTCTAAAACACTCGAATGCCATAGCCTTTTTCTTTAAGAAGCTGATGACTGTCATTCTGGTGTAATCATCTATCATTGACATAAAATATAATTATCCATCTAAACCTTTTGTTCTCATAGGAGCACATAGAAGAGTATGTACTAATTCCAATGGTCGTGATGCAAAGTGTTCTTTTGTCTTGAACTCAACTTTTTTCTGCTTGTCGTGCCGACAAGATTCACATATTTTATTAGTAGGTTTTGAAATTTTAGGCATTTCTCTTACTTCTTCCTTCTTGTTGATCCTGAACAAATTGTCGAAATTTATATGTCCCATTCGTTTGTGCCATAACCAACTTTCATCTTCTTTCTCCAAAAAACACACTTTAGGTGTCTGATCCAAAATATATATGTCATTTGGAGCTCTGCTTGTTGTAGCCACAATTTTACCGAACTTGCCTTTCTTGATTTCACATTTCTTAGAGTTAAATAGCACTGTGTGTCCTTGATCGTACATTTGTCCAACACTAAGCAGATTGTGATTCATATTTTCAACCAACAACACATATTTTTCTAATGCATTCTTGCTTCCAAGTGTGATTGTACCTACTCCTATGACATCTGAAGACCCATCATTTCCAAAAGGCATTGTTCCATCCTTCTTTGCCTTCAAGGATATGAACTTATTCCTATCTCCAATCATATGAGTCAAGAAACCACTATCAACATACCAAAAGTTTCTGTTTCTTTGAGCCTTGAGAGCGATAACACATTTTTCAGTCTTCTTTTTCCATATTTGTTCATTCTGGTTTTGCAAGAATTCCTTTGAAGAACTTCCAACTCTGTAATCTTTATCCAGGTGGCCAAAATTGTTACATTTGTAACATTCGACCTCATCTCTCAAGTGATCAAATCTATTAATATTTTTTTGAGTTCCAGAATATCCCTTTCTAAAAGATCTCCCGAAACTGTATTTATTCCAAACATACGTGTGACATTATATAGCTCTATGTCCAAACCTTCCACATGAATAGCAATGACCATAGAAGATAGGTTGATACCTAGGAGGAAATCTTCTTCGAGGAATTGCCTTCCATGGTTCTTCTTACGAGTCCTGATCTCTTGAGTTGGCTGGGAGGTCTACATGCTTGTTATATTTTTCATATCCATCTTCTTTTGTTGTCATAGAAGGACTTGGCTCCTTTTCAAATTTTTCTTTGTAACCAAGAATAGTCTTGTCACTATTTGATCGCTGATTGTTGATGATTTCTTCCAGTGCCTTGGAGCTGCTTGTGTAGTTTTGAAGATATTTTCCATTTTTTACTTGCTTTCGTAGAGAATCTATTTCAGCTTCCAATGCTTCTCTTTCCTTGTTGCTTTCCTTTAATTCTTCCCTGAGCGATTCTTCAAATCGTTCATATTCTTCCACCTTGATTGGAATACTTAGGACATGTTCCCTTTATATATTTAATTCGTCTTCAGGAGTGTTGACATGCTTCTTCTCGAACTTGATCTCTTTGATAACCCTGATCACTTCGTTTTGAAATTCAACCTCAGACAACTCTTCTTCTTCGTCAGATGCTTCTTGCTTATTATGCTTGGCCATAAAAAATAATCTTTCATTGATTTCTACTTTGTTATCATTGTCTTCATCAGATGAGGAGATATCTTCTTTGCAGAAGAAACTCTTCTTAAACCATTGCTTCTTTCCTTTCTTGATGAACTTCCTCACACCTTTCTTTCCTTTCGCAAAAACCTCATTTTTGTGAGGACACTTGGCTGCAAAATGCCCAACCTCACCACAATCAAAACATATCAATGGAAGTTTACCTTTGAATTTACTCGTACCTATTCTCATTTTTCACGTGAAGTAGGAAAATTCTTTATCTGAAAATTCTTCTTCATATTCTTCCTTTTCTTATTCCTTACAACTACAAGTTTTTTCTTTCGGAGTATGCATGTCCTTACTAGTTTTCTTGGATGTGGCGAATTATGTTTCTAGGTGAGATGTGTCATCCTCTTCTTCAATCCTAATTTCATATGTGGTAATCACTCCATGCAATTCATATTTTTTGAGATTGGCTAGTTCAAACTATATTCCAAGACAAATACTTTTGAGTTGAATCTTGTCGGCAAGGTTCTAAGGACCTTTCGGGCAACAATTTTTGTGTCGAAGGGTTCTCCTAAACCTTCGAATGCAGTTGTTATTTCATAAACACGTTGTAAGTATGCATCAATATTTTCATCTTCCTTCATTTTTAGTTGCTCAAATTTTGCCCTGTAAATTTGAAGCTTTTCTTCTTTCACATTTGAGTCACCTACATATATATTCTCAAGCTTGCCCCATACTTCTTTAGTAATTTTTCAGCTCAGTACCTTAAGATAGACAGATTCGATAAGTCCACTAATAATGATATCTTTAGCATTTCCATCATATACCATATTTTTCTTACCTTGTTAATCTTGGGTCATTGTAAAGCCTTTTTCAACAATTTCCCATACTTCGTATCCTTGCACCAGCAAATGAACCTACATTCTTCCACTCCAAAGTGCGTATTTATTTCCATTGAACAGAGGATCTCTATTCTTAGTATACTCAGTGATATTTTTCTAGTTGCTAGACTACTATTGAAGGAACCAAGCTCTGATACCAATTGTTGGAAATACTAAGAAGGGGGGTGAATCAGTATATCTTATCAATTAGCACTTTTAAATATTTTTAGAGAATTAGTTAATTTTCAATTAGCCTTGATGTTTATCCAGTAACAACAGTAAACAATAGAACATAATAGGCACATGAATTTTAGGTGGAAAACCCCCTCTGGTTCAAAAACCACCGAACTCTTTTCTAATAAATACTTTCATATTCAACCCCAACTAAAATGAAAGGTATAACTTCCTAGAATTCTAGAAAATCATTCTTCTCCAGCTCCCACTGGAAGGATTCCCCAATGCCCTGGTTTCTTCAGTAGTCAACTGAATGGATGCCCCGACATCCTAGACCCACCTACCACCCTGAAGTGTTCACAAGCTCCAACTTGTAGGTTAATTCATGCACCAACCTAGAACATCCCTGCCACCCTATAATGATCAGAAATAAGGCAAGAGTGTGGACTCCCATACCAGGTAAAATGATCCATGGTACAATATGATTCACAATGATTTTCTTGAACTAGACCAATTACCCAATCACACTATGACCTGCAACCCAACCATAACATTATCCAACAATGACACTTATACCTCCCAACAATGCCTCTCCAACTCTAGGAAAATTGACCCCTTTACAATAATGACTCTTTTACAATTTTACAATGATTTTTTTTACAATATTGAATTTTTAAAGGACCTGATACTTGACTTGACACTGCTTCTTTGAACACTAGAAGTTGCTGAGGTATTGTTGTGCTTGCTTCAAGTAATGGTACTTTGGCATTGCATTGTCCTTCTAGTATGTGTCTGAGTTGTCTTATTGTGTCCTCCTTCCTACACATGCATTAATGAACAAGACCCAAACCAATATACAAAAAAATACTTACATTGTCTTGCAAACCATATGTCAAAGAAATATTCAAAATTCAAATGTAAATATGTTCAACATTTATGAACAAATCCCAATCAAGCATACATACAAAATACTTACATTTTCCTGCAAAAACACATGTCAGAGATGATATTCAAACTAAAATTCAAACACTAATAATGCATACCTTGTTGTAGCATACTTACCCTTGACTATTGATTTGTTTCCCTTATTGCAGTAATCCTTGAATGCATATTTTTTCTTGCCTTCTAGAAGATCGATATTGTATGTTGTATCTATGTAATTTCATATCTCCAAGGTCTTAAATTGTATCTTGTGGTAGCTCTTTGAGTACTCTTTCCAACTCCATAGGTCTAATCAATATTGGATTCTTCAAGAAATAGTTATGCCCAATCTCCTACGTTGGCCTGATTATAGATTGGTTCATTAGAGAGAACTTATACGAAGTTCCACGTGTCAACGTTTCAACCTTTGGTCCTAAAAATGATACCAAACACACTAAAACTCGTTTTCTTTCTGTCACTTTTTATGAAATTTGAATCCAATTCTCAAAGATAAAGTTATGACGATTTTCCCAAGGTCACCTTTTTGACATGAAATTCGGGAGCCTACACAAACCCTAACTTCCTCAGATCATATCTCTGAAAATATAGCGAACCAATATCTGAAATTATGATGCAAACTTCATTAGGATTTTGGCTCAAATGGGTTTTTTTTTCAACATATGAAGCTTCGCATAAAAAAATTTATAGCTATAATTCCACGACGGCTTATTTTAAGTATCAAAATCCTTACATGAGGAGGATATGAGGGTCACAATTTATATAAATTCTTAGGTTGAGAGGGTATTTAACAAGTGAACATTTGAGGGATTTTAGGAGTTAAAGTAATTATTAATTATTAACTATTCAATGACCACAACCAATGATTAGTGTCATGCCACAACCCCATAGGATTTTAGCCCACTAACTGGGGTTACTAAATTCAAACACGAATATCTCTCAAACCATGAATAATTACGTGGTGTTCCATATATCAACGGAAACATATCGACAATTAGAAACCATCCAAAATATCCTTGACTCAGAGTAGAGTAATTTTTCAAATCAAAATTCCCATGCAAGATCGGGGTAACCCCTGGTGCTGCTTGGGTTGACATTAATGACAACCACTGATAAACATGGGGGGTGAATCAGTAGGGGTAGGGTTTATTTAATTTTTATTCTTTTTATCCAAAAAAATAAGTATCAGTAACCCACGAGCTAATATATGAACCAAACATAAAATCAACATGTAAAAGCACCATGAACAATATTAAAAACACGCACATAAGAGGACACAATTGTTCTGCTGGAAAAAATTCTCCATGGAAAAAATCGTTGTTTTTGATGTTCAAATATTTTATTAAGTGTTGAACAAATTTATACATGGAAAAGCTAGCACCCACTAGCTGGAAGACTCAACTACTATGACAATTCTTCTACCAACATCAGTTAGAAATACTCTTCTCACGCGACTCTACAAAAACTCATCCATTGGAAGCCACTATGACCAACGAGCCTCATCCAACACTACTGGACTATGGAGAAATCTGCTTCATATTTTTATTTTCCAGCTAGAAGGCCCCCACCTTCTCTACACAATGTCTGTTATTAAGCTTCAATGCCTTCTACACCTCCATGTGAACCATGTTTCATGCATTTTAAAACTAGGCTCTCAAATATGCTCAACATGAGGAATCCAACAACCTCTCAAATTTGAAAATGATATATGATAAGTACACACTGAACTCAGCTACAAATGTATATTAATATATGCAAGGAACTGTAGCACTCTCTCACACTCTCACTCCATTTGAAAAAAAACTCAACACTCACACAAAAGTATATAGACAAAGTAATATCCATAAATCTCCAAACCAATACCATGGGAAAATACTATTGTTATGCCAATACCTAGGACACTTGTACCATGTTAATAAGAAGACCATGGTAATACTAATACCAATACCACCTATTCCAAGATAATACCAATACCACATGCCAAACTGCTCCACACACATAAAAATACCATGGTAATGCCAATACCAAGGACACTTGTACCATGGTAATACCAATATCAAGTGCCAACATGAGTATTATACACACTCTCAAATCAAATACAAAGGGAAAATACCAAGGTATTGATGTACTCATACTCATTACCAAGGAAAAAACCAAGTCTCAATTAAATTTGCAACCACAGACACAAACCATCGAAAACTTGGTTGCAACTGTACTCATAAGACTGCATCCATGCGGTTAAAATCCTATAACTACATGCATAAGACTGACTCCATGAATTTGTGGCAGAGTATAGAGAAAAATAAGAAACTTCTCATCTTAAACCTCTGCCATTATTCTCCAAAAATCTCCCAGCACCCGCATAACTTTCAAAGAACCAGTGACATACCCTGCAATTAATAATACAAGCATATGACATAGCAACATACCATAATATCTAACATAATCCAAAACTACCACCTACAACACAAACATCTGCCATAGATCCAAACTTGCACTAAGACCTACAACCAATCATGCAATTAAGTTAACACACGTACCAAGCCAAGGATATGCATCCACATACAACTAGTTTCATCTCATGCTACCATCATGCTACCAGGTTGACATCAATTCCAACCAACAACATTGCAACACAACACCAATGCCAAAAATCTCCCACTTTGGCATTGATGGAAACCCCAGTGGATCTATCCAACTGATACTAACCTTTGAAACTAATATCCACATGCACTCCCCCTTTGACATCAATGGAAAAGGGATAAAACTCATAAATGGAATCATCACTCAAGTAATCATCCACTAGGTCAATAACAACTCCCCCTAGGCACTAGCTGGATCTGATCTATAAGCACGAAAAGAAGAAAAAACGTCCATAACTCACTCTATTCAAACCAACGATGATATATCATGAGTATCAGCAACAAGGAAACATGGGAAATAACACTCTCTCCATGAACGTCACCAACAACATACCATATCCATCATTATCATTCTCTAACTCAGTGAACAATAGAGACAAACTCAACCAACATATAAAATACATGCTTCCACTAAGCATCATATTAATCATCAACCTGCAAGGAAAATACTCTCTTTGAAAGATACACTTCATAGACCAGAAGTTTGACTCTCGACCAAGGAATTGACCGATGGATTATAATGTTGTGCAGTGCACATGACTGATGCATGACTCTTCCTATCACCAACGCTGACATCATGGACTAAATGGCTTGAACACTTGATTACAGGGCTTCATATGCATTTACATGACATCAATGACTCTACATCATGATTTCACATGTCATGATCATAAAACTTTGAACATTTATTACAAGGCCTCATAAGTGTGATACATGAGGTTACACAGCTACTATGGACACAACACAAACATCACAACACATTGTAGCATATGACGAATACAACAAGTACAAGAGCGTACCACTACAAGATTTTTTTATTAGAGACAAATTTCTCTTCATTCAAGTTTCCAACAATCATGTTCAACACACCACTACAAGTAATATATTCACACCAATGCTCCATCATAATGCACACACCATTAAAAAAAATATTCTCTTGCACAATGTTTCACTAAACCAGTTGATTATATTGAGAATCACACCATTTTTCATACTTAACAAAGTATGAGGCACCAAAAACACTCACAACAATGATCTGAGATTCAAACTGCTAGTGAAGCAACATAATCAATGTCAAATTACTTATCCACTTCATTCAACTCAAGCAATGTTTGCTCAATTTTTCTCCTTGATCTGAAATATAAGCCTGAAACAACGCTATTTTATATCCAAATTCATTATCTATACTTGCTAACCTCTCACATAAAAAATTCATATGGTTTCCCTTCAACTATGCACTCCTAGTAATGCTTTCATGCATAAATTATCAAACACCTGAGTCGCATGTTACAACAAGACAATGAAGTAGGAAATTTCCATCGATTGGCTTCCCGTCTCTTGGGACATATGTAAACATATATAGATACCCTTGATAGTGCTTTAACATGCAATATTCTTTAGATTCACCGTCCCATACTTTAGGCATACTCTCTCCAAGGTTTTCTTCTATGGAGAACTCAAAATGACCTTTTTGAACTATTTGTTACATTATATAACAAAGAACATCCATCCTTCTAGCTCCATCTGAAAACTTGGTCGCACTTCTTGGAGAAACACCAAAATACATCCACACAATCCACAAAAATAAAAATGAAGGTATATAATAAATCAGATGTAGATTCATTAATTTTGAAATGCATGTGTGAGAAACTCCATTTACAATTAAAGATTTGACAAGGCCCTCAGAATTACCAGTATCCATTTCTTCAAGAATGAGACTTTCAAGTCAATCCCTGCTATGTTTTTCATAAATGAAACATTGGTAGATTCATTATTGGGGCTACAATTTCTTTTTTATCTACACCCTCTGAGACTTGGTCATCTCCTCATTGCACTTAGCGCAATTCTCATATCCCTTTAATATCCATCTTGAGAACCATCTCCAGATTTATAGGAATTTTACTTTCATTCACCCCCAGGTACCATGCAATAGCGAATTTACTATTACTCTATTTCTTTTCACATAGTCAGTTTCTTGATTACTCATAATATTATCAAACAAATTTTCACCCTATCCTCTACACCATCGAAGCCAACGTTTTCTCCATAACACCAACACCTTGTAATTTGTATGTTATCATAGTAGTTGTAATACATGGAGTAATATCATTGTATGCTCCCATTGTGACCATCTTTAGCTAAATAGTTTCCACCTCCAATCTCCTTTCAAAATCTATAATATTTTGTGACCAAAACAAAAAAATATTAAGGTACATTATTGACCTTTCTTAACTAGATCTGCCACTATTTCTACAATGGAGACCGAAAAAAACCACGCTAGTTGAATAGATCAATTCATTTAAGGTGAAATGTACCAAAAATATTATTTCAATGTGTAGAAATGTCACTCGATCGATTCATGCATTCAACTCATTTAGGAAGGACTAGATCCATGCAACTACAATCAAATTAATTTCATGATCAAATCATCATATTATTGTGTGTCATTACTTGCAAACATAATGCACCCTCATTAAACACTATATATAATTACAATGGATAAAGTTGTTTTCTTTCATTTTGACTGAATCACACCATTAGTTTACTCTAGGTAAATACTTTGGTTTATATTCCATGGTATTTTTCCATGCATGCACATGTATTCTGCCCATGTTGATTTGAGTTATTAAAATTTACTAGATCAAGCAACCGAACCCAAACTACTAGCTTGGCATAAAAAAAATCAAGTTATATTCAAACCATAAGCACCTAACAACCCCTTAGAACAATGAGTTTCTCATTTCATGCACATAATAATTTGGAAAAGGATTTACAGAGGTTGCATCTTCTCTAAATAAAACTTTGAAAGTGCCATTCAACTCATCAATCTCTTTTCGTTACAAGAGATTCATTATGATTTTTATTTTTGTTACAATCCTCCATTGTCCATTGTGCATTGACTTACACATTTTAACTACAAGTACTAATCCGGATTTATGCAAGAACGCAACATAATACACATAAAACCATAAATACAAAGTTGCAATAGAAATAACACTTCATTTCATTAATATCAAAGAACTAAAATTTGTTTACTAACAGAATGGAAATAAACTAGCTAGGGCATTTGTAGCTTATATATGAGACGATATGTGGTGGATACAAGCCTCTCAACTGTGTTAAAATGAGGATTGAGGGCCTATTTATTATTAAGAAACAATGGAAAACCTTAAACATCCAAGAACCTAACCCTAGGGGATGAAGCGCCAAAACTATGGGCCCCATCTGGGTAAATTTGTACATCAACTTCCCGAGGACGTAAATTTGGCATACGATCTCCGGTTGACATGCACAATATCTCATTAGAAATATTTGTCTGAGGAATACAACTTTTGATGTGAGAAACATCAAAGTAACTTCCATTTTTCTCCTGGTTTTCCAAAAAAATGTCATTTAAGGCCTCAAACGACTCTGAAAGTTCAGGACTAGAAAAACGGTTAAAAATAGTAAATTGCGCTACAATTAAGGAAACTGAAAAACTGAAAGAAAAAATGGTGGGGGCCGAAGTGGAATAGGTGGGTAGCCACCAATATCCACATATATCATTCATCCCCCCTTAGGAACCAATGGTCCCCATTGCGATGAGTTCCCCCATGAGATGAGGAAACTTCTGTTGAACTTGGTCCCTGGTGAACCACTTTCCTTGGTGCAGGAGTTGGCCAGCTTTGAAAACTTGATACAGTTGGATCTTCTGCTGGCTAATGTTATTTATTTTCATGTCCATGGTATGATCAGTGATGGTTTGTTCCATGCATTTTAGGTTTGACTTTGTTGGTGTGAGTTGTTCTGCAATGTCAGAGGTGTTCAGTAGAGGTGGGAAGTAGGGCTGAAGGCGGTCCACATTAAACATTGGGTGCAGACCAAGGAATGGTGGAATACCGATCTCGAAGGAATTGGCCCCTAAATCCTTGGTGATGGTGTATGACCCATATCAGAGTGGGCGAAGCTTTTGGTGGGGTCCAGTGAGACACTCATTCTGCAAATGTAGCCACACTTTTTCGCCCACCCAGAATTTTCGTGGCACCCGATGTTAATCATGTCGTTGCTTGTACTTATCATTGGCTCTATCCAATATGTCATGAACCTATTGGCGGATGTGCTGAATGCGCTCAATGAAGTTGTTTGCTTTGTCAGCTTCAAACTTGACATGAGTTGAATTGGCCTGAGTAGTCGCAAATGGCATGGCTACGTCAATGGGACATAGTGGTTGGAATCCCAAGCCCACCTGAAAGGGGCTATGACTGGTTGAGATGTGGAGAGCTTGTTTATATGTAATATCCAAAATGGGAAACATGCAGCAATACTAAACAGTCATGCATTAAAATAATGAAATTCATCTAAGACATAGCAGGAGGCTAGTAAAAATGTTCTTCAGTAGTATTTAAAACAACAATATAGATGTATAATGAGGCCCATAAGATGCATAGATGGAAATGCAAGACATAAACATAATAAAATCCCTCAAAAGAGGTGTTGCAACCACATGTATGGACTGAAACTACCTTGATAGCATTATTTTATTAGGCTGCGAAATGTTGTTGATTACATGTCAGATCTAGAGTAGATCTATGCATAAAAATTCAGATCCATAACATATCCATGCACTAGAAAGGCACCTCTTTCAAATCCCCTTGGGGTTTTGAGCATTACACCAAGTATAAGCAGTAGATCTGAGATCTAAAAATGTAGATTTGCAGAAATATTCAAAAATTCTGAACTATTCAGAAATATGCAGATCAAATCTGAAATATACAATGTGTAGATCTCCTCCAATGGATCTCAAAGTGAAGGGCATATCCCCAACAATTAGAAACCAACTCTCCAAATGGTGCACCCAAACTCCCTGCAACAACACCTATAGGAATAACGTAGATCTAGAAGAGAAACTGCACTGTAGGGTATAGATAATAGTTGGCCACATGCCAAGATCAGAAAATTATGCCCAATCACACCAATACACTCCTCCCAATGGAGTAGAACACTCCTCCACTAAAAAAGGGCACTAAAATGTCCTAGATATGAATAGATATAGCCTCCACTTGATGTATCTTGCAAAGAAAACCAAACCCTCAACAGGATCTGAGTTGTAGTTGAAAGGAGAAGCTTGGCCTCAAGCTAGATAGTGGACTATGCAATACAAGACTCTCCCAAGAGCTACTCAATGGGAAGAGGTGGAATTCCTAAACAGGAAATCCCAATGCTAAACAGCATTTGCAATCTAGGCTAAAAAGCCAAAAAACAAATATGGTCTAAATAGATAATATATCAAAATATCATATCTTCAACAACCCCTCCATGCTACCATCCCCCTTCCTTATATAGATTAAGAGCTTGTAAACCCTAAACCACCTTCAATGAAATCTTCTCATTCACACAATCCATCTCCTTCTAGAACTGCGTTGTGCCACATTGATGGCCACTCCAAGACAGCGTTGTATATTTGGTCAAGGTTGACCCAGTCAAAGTACCCAGCCCCTTTCACACCTAAGGGTGCTTTGCTTACATAGCCAAGATTTAGCCTTTTTCACATTTGGCCTTGATTTATTCTTTATTAGGAGTTTGATGAACCTCCTTTATACATTTATTCTTTAAGCAAAGAAACAAAAACAAAAGTGGATATTCCAATTAGCTTAGGAATAATTAGGAATATTACAGTCCTCCCCTCAAAAATGTTGCTTTTCCTCAAGCAAATCACAAGGACATTGCAAAATCTCCAATGGATTTGTCTCCTCCCAAGAGTAAAAATTTTCCTTTGGTGAATAACCCAAATAGCTTTCATCATGAAGAAGTGGAAGATACATAGAAAGAATCATATGTTGTACATTGGTCTTCTTAAGGCATGAGAGAAGGTAGATATTGGGTACTTCAACACCCATGAGATACTCCAATCTCCGTGCTATCATCCAAACAAAGTGAGCCATCCTTGGTAGCTCATATAAATAGTCACAAATCCCCTCATTATGCAATGTATAGGGGTTGCATGGCTGGAAATGAGAGATAATAATGTTCAACTTACATTGTCTCTCCCTCCATTTATGATAGATTTGGAGCTTCTGATCCTAGGTTGCAACAATATAGTCCTCATGAAGCCAAAAGATACCTGGAACCTCATGATTCCCTTCATTGATTCTAGGGAGCCTCCTTGCCCAATCTTCCATGCATATAGTGAATAAAGTATCATCACCATATGTGCTCCAAAATAAACATGGACTAAGTGTCATATGATATATTGGATGTGACAATAGTCCCTCCTTTGAGATTAGCGCTTCTCTCCTTCTTGCTGCCTCAAAACATAGTACAATAAGTGGCCACCCAACCACCTTCTTGCTGCCATAAGCTTCTACAAAGCTTGAAAATAGTATAGGATAAGAGGTGTTAGCTGGATATGATTCAAGAAACACATGTCTTTCCACAAATTCTCCCATGTGAGAGGCTTCTCCCAAAGACATAAGTCACACATATGGCCTTTTGCATAGAGAAACAAAAGATAAAGTGTAATTGCCATATAATGTCTCTTCCTCCTCTTGAAGTAAGAATAAATATGGGAAGTTTCATTTCCCATGGACACACCCAACCAATGTGACATCCCTCCTGTCATGTTCCCAACAAATATCAGAGCATCATCATCATGTGGGATCAAAATCAGCTATACATAAATATTTAAACATAATGATGGAGGTGGATCATATTCCCACAAGTGGAACCAGCGCAGTAGATCTCCTAACTACATCAAATACTAATATGGTAAGTGGTTTTCCCACCACTTACTTATTTCCCACAACATCTCACCATGGCTGAAAGTGGGAGATATATTTGGTGCCTTAGGGAAGCACCCATCATGCTGCAAATCTCCCTTTGTTCACCAAGGGAGTGGCCATAATCAGAAATAGTTTTGGCCCAAATTTGGCCATGAATTTTATAAGGTATAACACTCCTCTTAGGAGTCATGGCCTGCATATATATATATATATATATATATATATATATATATATATATATATATATATTAAAATAATGCATACAATCATAAAATAAAATATGATTTACATAAGTATGCTCTTCACCAATAGTCCTCCTCAAACAAATGGAGTGGTGCATAAATCTATCTCCTTCCTCAAAAGGAGAAAGAGAGCGTTGAATTAACTCTTCCATAGAGTTATGTTGTTGCTCCATCTCCATATGGTACATGCATCTTTGGTAATGTTGATATAAATATTCTTCAAAGCCTTCCCACATGAATCCATTCAAGATAATATGGTGTGTTCTAATGAAAATAGTGGGGGTAGAAAGCAAGATCTCATAGGCTGCACATAGTAGTTTCTCTTTGAGTCTTGATTCTTTAGTCAAACGGATCTGATCATGCAATTAAATGACTCCATCAACCACTCTATACCTCCTATCTTCCATTTTCCCATCAATAACCTTACATGTGAAGAGGTTCTTGGAATATTCCACCAAGATTTGGGACGCCCAATATGGATCTAGGCTTCCCAACAATGATGGTGTTGTAAAATTTTGAAATGAAGTAGTTGTCACATCATCATTCTCCACTTTGACATTCTCAATGCCAAAGTCACATGTTGTAGTATTGTAGCTCCATTTTTTCTTCCTCTCTTGTAGCTGATCTTGCTCAAGACAAGATTGGAGTTCATGGAAGTCAACCTCCTTTTGAAAGGTCTCTTTCTTCCAAAACTTCCATAGTTCGGCCCATGCATACAAGAGTGTTGGTACCCTCTTGTCATCTTTATAAATCTTATTTGTATGTAGAGATATCATTTTCTTCCCAAAAACTATGGAGTGGCCTCTTGATACCATACTTATGTCATCATAGATATCTGAATCCTTCTTTTCCCTCTTGTCATCTTTAGAAATCTTATTTGTATGTAGAGATATCATTTTCTGCCCAAAAACTATGGAGTGGCCTCTTGATACCATACTTATGTCATCATAGATATCTGAATCCTTCTTTTCCAGTGCAAATAGATGAGTGGGAGATAGAAATGTCAATTTCAGAAAATTTCTCAGCTCTCCTTGGAATCCATCAATAGATCTCAGTGCTATGGTACCTCCCCTCAAAGCTCCTTTCTTAGCCAAATATGTCATTGCTGCAAAAAGTTTAGAGAACAATTTATTCCCCTTCCAATCAAGGGGTCTCCTTGGTGGAATGCCTCCATTCAAAGAGACATCAAAATCTGAAGTAGACTGTATGAATGAGTGGACGGATGTGTCCCTCCCTTTGTTGCATAGTTCATTTTCCTTCTCATGAATAGAAACCCCTTTAAATAAACAAGGGTGCATGCTCCTCATCATTGGATGTTGATCCATCCTTCCTCCTCCTTCTTGGAGCAAGGTCTTATTACCCAATACTACTGTCACATGATGCTCCTTGGGAACCATTTGCAAAGATGCAAAAGCTCCTCCCCTTGAAGCAATAACTTCATGTCCATCCCCATGTGGTGATGGTTCTTCTTCTAAAGTGACAGCACTATTACTGCCCTGTTGTTCTTTCTCCTCATCAATATTTGAGAATACTTCACTATCAATCAAAGACCTTATATCTTTGTCTTCCCTTGAAAGAGGGATCTCCATGACTTCCCTTTGAGAAGAAATATCTTCATGCAATGGGGATATTTCTCTTAGCAAGGTATCACACATATTTTTATCCCCTTCAACAGAAATCTGAAGTTGATTTGGCATAACAGATCTTTCCAACTCAGCAAGGGTTTTGCATGCGCATGCTTTGCTAGCTCAATCAAAGATGTTTCAATTTTATTCACATCAAATCTCTTCACTAATCTCCTAGTGAATCCTGTATAAGTAGATATATTTGCATTCTTCAATGAAAAGGATTCAAATAACCACCAAGCATAAGCTTTACCTTTAAGATGCAGTGCTTCTACTTTAAGGGCTTCCTTTTCTAAAACTTGATATAGATCCAAATATGAGTCTAGCTGATCTATCCATTCTTTGGTTGTGCATGTAGAGGATCCATCAAAATTTGGCAGAAAGAATCTACCTCTTCTCATTCTATGGTACTTTTTGGATCTCCTTTTCTCCTTAAGCTGGCAGAACTCTTGGAAGCTCAAGTGCTCCTTGATTTTCCAATATTTATATTCATACTCCTGAAGATAATCACTCAAAGTCTCCTCCTTTGGTGCATCTTCTTCCTTCATTTCTCTTGCATTAAATCTCGACATAGAATAACGTTGTAGATATGATTATGTAGTTGAGTGCTTGAACATATAAGATGAAGAACTGGGGATTTATTCATGTAAATATATTCTTAATGGATGTTCATTTCTTGCCCTCTTCATTTCTTTGATTTCTCTTTTAAGCTCATGCAGAGTTTGGAACAGAGTTTTTGAGAACTCTTTCCCTTTCATTCTTCCAAATAAAGGGGTTTTACCCTTGTCTTCTTTGTCTTTAGTGTAATCAATCTTCTTCTTCTTTCTTTTATTCTCTTGGAAAGACATATTGGCTTCTCAATAAGCACAGGTTGTGCCAAGATGATGCTCTGATACCACTATAATATCCCAAATGGGAAACATGCAACAATACTAAACAGTCATGCATTAAAATAACACAATTCATCTAAGACATAGCAGGAGGCCAATAAAATTTTTCTTCAACAGTATTTACAGCAGCAATATAGATGTATAATGAGGCCCATAAGAAGCATAGTTGGAAATGCAAGACATAAATAGAAGAAAATCCCTCAAAAGAGGTGTTGCAACCACATGTATGGATTGAAACTACCTTGATAGTGTTATTTTATTAGGCTGAAAACTGTTGTTGATTAAATTTCAGATCTAGAGTAGATTTGTGCATAAAAATTCAGATACATGCACTAGAAAGGCTCTTCTTTTAGATCCCCTTGGGGTTTTGAGCATTACACCAAGTATAAGCAGTAGATCTGAGATCTAAGAATGCAGATCTGTAGAAATATTTAGGAATTCTGAATTATTTAGAAATATGCAGATCAGATCTGAAATATACAATATGTAGATCTCCTCCAATGGATCTCAAAGTGAAGGGCAGATCCCCAACACTCAAAAACCAGCTCTCCAAATGGTGCACCCAAACTCCTTGCAACAACACCTATAGGAATAACGCAGATCTAGAAGAGAAACTGCGGTGTAGGGTCTAGATAATAGTTGGCCACATGCCGAGATCAGAAAATGATGCCCAATCACTCCAATACACTCCTCCCAATGGAGTAAAACACTCCTCCACTGAAAAAGGGCACTGAAATGTCCTCGATCTGAATATATCTAGCCTCCACTTAATGTAGCTTGCAAAGACAAGCAAACCCTCAACAGGATCTTATTTTAGTTGAAAGGAGAAGCTTGGCCTCAAGCTAGATAGTGGACTGTGCAATACAAGACTCTCCCAAGAGCTACTCAATGGGAAGAGGTGGAATTCCTAAATAGGAAATCCCAATGCTAAACAGCATTTGCAATCTAGGCTAAATATCCAAAGAAAGCTATATGGTCTAAACAGACAATATATCAAAATATCATATCTTCAACAACCCTTCATGTTGCCATCCCCCTTCCTTATATAGATTAAGAGCTTGTAAACCCTAAACCACCTTCAATGAAATCTTCTCTTTCACACAATCCATCTCCTTCTAGAACTATGTTGTGCCACATTGATGGCCACTCCTCCAAGACAGCATTGTAGATTTGGTCAAGGTTGATCCAATCAAATTATCCAACCCCTTTCACACCTAAGGGTGCTTTGCTTACATAACAAAGATTTAGCCTTTTTCACATTTGGCCTTCATTTATTCTTTATTAGGAGTTTGATGAACCTCCTTTATACATTTATTCTTTAAGCAAAGAAATAAAAACAAAATTGGATATTCCAATTAGCTTAGGAATAATTAGGAATATTACATTATAACTGTGTTGTACATAGGGAAGGCTCTCATCCCATGTGCATGGATGCTTTGAATTGTACATGCACAGAATGTTAGAAAATTATATATTATAGAGCAATGAAACACATTAAATATGCGGAAAACACAAACATACAAAACACATAAAACTAGAGAGACACAGATATACGTGGTTCACCCAGATTGGACTACGTCCACCCCGAACAGCCAGTCCTTCCTTGTTATTATCCAGCAAAATGAAGAGACACAACCTACAATAGATCCATTGTAATATCCTATGTTCTCTCTCATAGTCTCCCTATATGTTTCTCACTCTGAGAATACACATACATTACACAGCCGCAATACAATACCCTCATCCAAGTGAGGGGTTTCCTTCTAGGGAAAAAAACCCTAAACTAAACATAACTTCTACCATCAGATCATCCGCCTAATGAACGGCCCAGATTGACTAAAAATTATTATACTTTTACAAGTCAATTTTACATTTGTTTACAACGCCCCCCCTGGACCCCCATGCAACGTACAATTATGAGCGGCGTTGCCACCATTAAGGTACAGCGGTCCAACGCTGTGATACAAAATAAACAAGATAATCAGGCTCCACACCCAACAATCTCCCACTTGGAGACTGATTGTAGCAACTCCACCACTGCTTCATTTTCTGGACAATGACTCCACTTTGGACCTGGTTGTTTCTCATCTTCATCATCATACTTGAAGACCAATTGAAACTAAGCATATTCTCAGTTTTTCCCTGGTTACAAATTTTTTTAGCATATTTGCAGGATTCTGGGTAGTGTGTATCTTTTCCAGCTTCAATTTTCCATCTTCCAAAACTAACCGTATGAAATGGTACTTGAGTTGTATGTATTTAGTCCTGAAATGAAATGTTGAGTTCTTTGTAAGATGAATGGCACTTTGGCTATCACTGTATAACGTGCCCATATCATGCTTCTTACCCAATTCATCCATAAACCTTTGTAACCAAATTATTTCTTTACTAGCCTCTGTAGCAGCAACATACTCTGCTTTTGTTGTTGAAAGTGCAACAACACTTTGGATTTTTGAAACCCAACTGACAGTTGTTCCACCTACAGTAAATACATATCCTGTAGTGCTCCTCCTGTTATCTCTGTCACCTGCCATATATGCATCAACATATCCCTGTAGAGCAATGTTTGAACCACCAAAGCATAATGCTTGATTTGTGGTACCTCTCAAATATATGAGAATCCATTTTACTGCCATCCAATGTTCTTTTCTTGGATTATTCATGTACCTGCTTACAACTCCTACTGCATGTGCAATATCAGGCCTTGTGCAGACCATTGCATACATTAAGCTTCCAACTGCTGATGCATATGGAACTTTAGACATATAATCCATGTCTTCTTGGGTCTTGGGGCACATATCCTTACTAAGTTTGAAATGGCTAGCAAAAGGTGTACTAACTGGTTTTGCATTCTGCATATTAAATCTTTTCAACACCTTTTCTATGTACTCATTCTGAGAGAGTGTTAATTTGTGATTTTTCCTGTCTCTAGTTATCCTCATACCAAGGATTTGTTTTGCAGCTCCCAAATCCTTCATTGCAAATGAATTTGCCAATTTTCTTTTGAGCACATTTATTTCCTGCATGTTAGACCCTGCAACAAGCATGTCATCTACATATAATAACAATATAATATAGCTGCCATCATTTTTCCTTTTTAGATAAACACAATGATCAGAGTGACATCTAGTATAACCTTGTTCAAACATAAACTTGTCAAATTTTAGATACCACTGCCTTGGAGCCTGTTTTAAGCCATACAAGCTCTTCTTTAACCTACACACTAATTTTTCTTTCCCTTTTACCTCATATCCTTCTGGTTGCTGCATATAGATCTCTTCCTCCAAATCTCCATGGAGAAATGTTGTCTTTACATCTAACTGTTCAAGATGTAAATATTCCGTCGCTACAAGACTTAAAATAGTTCTGATTGAAGTCATCTTAACAACAGGAGAAAATATTTCATCAAAATCAATACCTTTCTTTTGTGCAAACCCCTTCACCACAAGTCTAGCTTTGTACCTCTGTTTTCCTCCATCTTCTTCCTTCAGCCTGTAAACCCATTTATTATGCAATGTAGTTTTACCTGCAGGAAACCTGACTAAGTCCCAAGTCTGGTTATGCATTAAGGAGTCCATCTCTTCTTCCATGGCTAGCTCCCACTTCTTCCTGCTTTCAACCTGCATTGCTTCTTCATAACATTCAGGTTCACCAGAATCAATCAACAATAAATAATATAATGAAGGAGAGTATTGTTCAGGGGGTCTACTTATCCTGGTAGATCTTCTAACACCACTTTCAGGTGTTTGAGGTGCCTGTTGCTGTTGTGGTAGTTGTTGTTGTTGTGGTTGTTGATTATTATTATTTTCAGGCACCTTTACTTTTTCAGATATCTCATCAAGAACCGTGTATTCCTTGCTTTCTTTTTCTTGTTTCTTTTCCTACAACTGATTCTTATACAAGACCTTTTCATTGAATATTACATCTCTGCTCCTAATGATTTTGTGATTTTCATAATCATATAAGCGATAACCAAAATCATTAACACCATATCCAATAATGGTACACTTCTTTGATTTTGCCTCAATATTTGTTATATTTTCTTTATTTATATGGAAAAAGGCCTCACAACCAAAAGGATTTAAAAAAGAGTAGTTTGCCTTTTTACTTGTCCATGCCTCCTCTAGAATACCACCATCCAAGGAACTTGAAGGCCCTCTGTTTATTAGATAAACAGCAATATCTACAACATCTGCCCAAAATTGTAAAGGCAATACTGCGTGCAATCTCATGCACCTTGCACGCTCCATGATTGTTCTGTTCATCCTTTCTGACACACCATTTTCTTGTGGTGTTCTTGGAACTATCTTCTCTCTGTGAATTCCATGATCTGAACAGTACCTATCAAACCCTTTGTTGCAATATTCACCTCCATTGTCTGATCTGAGACACTTCAACTTCTTTCCTGTCTCAATCTCAACCAAAGCTTTCCATTTCTTAAAAGTATCAAATACATCAAATTTATTTTGAATACAATAAATAAAAGTTTTTATAGTTGCATCATCAATAAAAGTAACATAATAACGAGAGCCACCGAGAGATGATACCTGAGTAGGTCCCCATACATCTATATGCACAAGCTCTAATTTTTCACTCTTCTTTTCTTTCCCAACTCTGAGAAATCTGACTCTCTTCTATTTTCCATAAATGCAATTCTCACATAAATCAAAATCAATATTCTTCAAACCCAGCAACAAATTTCTTGAATGAAGAATCTTCATCCCCTTATCACTCATGTGTTTGAGCCTATGATGCCATAATGCTGCATCTTCTCCTTTAGAATTTAAAGCATTAACAGAGTTAGAAATACCATTGCATAAATATAATGTACCAACCTTTTCACCTTTTGCTATTACCAGGGCTCCTTTGGTGACCTTCCAAGTTTTATCTGTGAAAGTTGTCACACGACCTTCACCGCCTAACTGCCCTGTTGAAATCAGATTTTTCTTCAGATCTGGAACATGCCTTACTTCCTTTAATAGCCATTGGTTTCCATTCTGCTATTTTACAACAACCTTACCCATTCCAATGATTTTATAGTGTTTATCATCACCCAAATGGACTTGTCCAAAATCTCCTTGAACATAGTCATGAAAATATTTCTTATCAGATGTGGCATGGAATGAGGCCCCTAAATCTACCACCCAGGAATTAGTAACATTTTCAAAAGAAAGAATCAAAGCATCTTGTAACACATCACCTGTCACATTTCCTTCATGATTGTTTTCTTGTTGTGCATCTCCTTCTTTTCCCTTCCAAGATCTACAGTATTTCTTCAAGTGTCCTTTCTTTCCGCATTTCCAGCACACTATCCTTGATCTGTACTTGGATCTTCCTTTCCTTGATTTACTGCGATATCCTTGGCTCTTTCCTCTTTCCATTTTTCTTCCCCTAGACTCTGCACTCAAAGCATTACCCGATGTCTCACCGGAGCTTTTCCGTCACATTTCCTCGCTAAGGATAGCACTGACAACATCATCAAACTTTAAAGTACTAGTTCCAGAGACAAAGTTACTAATGGACATAACTAAACCATTCCATCTTTCTAGCAATGAGCACAGAAATAACAAAGTCCTAACTTCATCATCAAAGTTTACCCCTACAGAACTTAACTGACTGATATCTGTATTAAAATCATTTAAATGGTTTGCAACAGATCCACCTTCTGACATCTTCATATTAAATAAACGTTTCATAAGAAATACATAGTTTGAAGCCAAGGGTTTTTCATATAGTTTCACCAATCCTTAATAAAACCCTCTGTTTTTGTTTCCTTCAAAATATTGAAGGCTACTGATGCCGCAAGGCACAACTATACTATTTCGAGTGCCTTTATATCAAGAATCTCCCATTCTGCATTTTTCATAGTCGTCAGCTTCTTTATTTTTCTGCTCAATGGTAGGTACAGATCTTTCTGATACAGCTAATCTTCCATCTGCATCTTCCACAGCGGGAAGTTTTTGCCATTAAATTTCTCAATCCTAAATTTACCATCTTCCACCATTTCTCCCACTCGAACTAGGAACCCTTCTTTCCTGCGAGTTTTCAGCCAAATAGGCCTTCAGCTCTAATACCAATTGTTAGAAAATTATATATTACAGAGCAATGAAACACATTAAATATGTGGAAAACACAAACATACAAAATACATAAAACCAGAGAGACACAGATATACGTGGTTCACCTAGTTTGGGCTATGTCCACCTTGAACAGCCAGTCCTTCCTTGCTATTATCTAGCAAAATGAAGAGACACAACCTACAGTAGATCCGCTATAATATCCTTTGTTCTCTCTCATAGTCTCCCTATCTGTTTCTCTCTCTGAGAATACACATACAATACACAGCGGCAATACAATACCCTCATCCAAGTGAGGGGTTTACTTCTAGGGAAAAAAACCCTATACTAAACATAACTTCTATTGTCATATCATCCGCCTAATGAATGGCCCAGATTGACTAGAAATTACTATACTTTTACAAGGAAATTTTACATCAGTTTTTAGCTTCGGGGGTGGTGCCCCCGAAACCCCCTGCCAAGGGAGGCTCCATAAACTTGCAGCCACCCCCCCTAGACCCCCCAGGTAGCGTACAATTACAGGCAAAGTTGCAGCCCCATTAAGGTACAGGGGTACAACACTGTGATACAAAATAAACAAGATAATTAGGCTCCACACCCAACACAAAATGTGTACGATCATCCTGTTGACAACATTTTTTTGGCCATCAGTTTGGGGATGGAAAGATGTGGACTTGGTGAGCTTGGTGTCTAGCATTGATCAGAGACTGGACCAAAAGGTGGTGAGGAACCTATTGTCCCAATCTAAGATGATAGACTGTGGGATCCCAAAGTGCACCCACACTCGTTCAAAGAAGAATTTAGTAGTGGCTTCTACTGTGATATTCTTCTTGCAGACCACCATAATATCCATCTTTGAGAGTCTGTTGACGACCACAAAAACACAATCGTTTCCATTCTTAGTAGAAGTAAGGACCGACATGTAATCCATGGAGATGGATTCCCAAGGTCGACTAGGGGTAGGTAGCAGAGTATAGAGGCCTTGCTTCTTGATGGTCGGTTTTAGAAATGGTGCAAACAGTGCGGGATCTGATGTACTTCTAGACATCTTGTCGAAGGTTCGGCCAATAGAAATAATTTTGCAGTACTGCCACTATTTTCCCAACCCTGAAATGCACAACGACCTGACTGTAGTGCGCTTCTAAAATCATCTTGGCACACTCACTTGAAGGAACTCAAAGATGTCTCAGGTGACATAGCAGTGCATCCTGGTGGTGAAAATTTGGAACTTGTGTACCCTCCAAGAGTGTCTTGTATGTGTGGCCTAATTTTGGATTTCTCTTGTAGAGAAGCCGCTAATCAGAAGTCTCATGCCCACAAGAGTGGATAACGGTGGTTAGCGCCAGGATCAGTGGTCAGTTGAGGCATTCTGCAACATTATTGGTGCTACTCTTCTTATACTATTTTCAAATGAAACTATTACAGATATGTGGACCAATTCTGATGGCGATCATTTTTCAACTTCCCTTGTGTCTGTATGAACTACAGGGGTTGGTGGTCTATATGGATGATAGTTTCCTTCCCCAAAATTTAATTCTTTCATTGTCGGCAAGACTACACAATGGAATTCATTTTTTTGTCATAATTGGGATACTTGCGGACTGCGTCAGAAAGTGTCTCACTGTGATATGCCATTGGATGCCCCTGTTAAGTAAGAACTGCCCCAATAACATAGTCAGAGGCATCTATCTCGATCTCAAATGGTTGTTGCAAGTCTGGTAATGTGAGCACTAGGGCATAGTAGAGGCAATGTTTCAATTCTAAAAACGTCTTTTGCTGAGATTCTGACCAAAATAATTTTTCTTTCTCTCCTCCCTTGGTGACTTGACTCAAGGGCCAAGTGATATGAGAGAATCCCAACACGAACCTGCAGTAGAAACTAGCAAGACCCAGAAAGATGCGAAGATATGTTAGAGTGGTTGGGGTTGGCCAATTTCGGATGACTTGGATCTTGGTTGGCTCCACATGCACCCCCCGCTCATCAATAATTTATCCCAAATACTAAACCTGGGTCATGCCAAAAGTGCACTTCTCCAAATAAGCAGACAACTTGTGTTGTCGCAGCGTTTGGAGGACCTGTCGAATGTGGTGGAGGTGCTCTTCGCAAGTCTGGTTGAATATCAAGATGCCATCCAAGTACACTACTACAATTGAGTTGGTGAATGGCCATAACATGTCATCCATCGGCCTCATGAAGGTTTCGGGAGCATTCATCAACCCGAAAGGCATGACCAGCCATTCGAAAAGGCCCTCCTTAGCTTTGAAGGAAGTCTTCCACAAATTGGAGGGTTCAATTGGTACCTGGTGATACCCAGACTTCAAGTCGATCTTGCTGAAATATTCCTCCCCTTTAATTTGGTCTAGAAGGTCATCAATCCACGGGATCGGGTACCTATTCTGGACAGTGATCTTGTTCAGTGCCCAATGGTTAATACAGAGTCTCCAAGTCCCATCCTTATTTTGCACCAACATGATCGGGCTCCCACAGGGCGATGAACTCAACCGGATGTGACCTTTTTGCAGTAGCTCCTGAATCCGCCTCTTGATTTCATCGTTCTCCATAACAAAGCGAGATAGATCAGTCCATTGGGCAGCAGTGCACCTGGGTTCAGATCGATGGGGTGCTTGACCTGACAGTGTAGAGGCACACCTGCGGTTGAGGTGAAGATGTCCCCATACTCCTCCACAACCTTATCCATTTATTATTTTCATGCAGAGGAGCCTTGTATGCAGGTCGTGGCCATATTATTCTTATTTCCTTGAGGGCGGGTCATCAGGAAAATAAATTTCCTGGTTTTGGAAATAAACTTACTGTAGTGTTTTGTAGTAACCAAAGAGACAGTGGCAGGCGGCGGTACCTCCGGTGTCCTATATAACTTATTTCCCAAAATAACAATATCAGCGCGAGGTCAGGACTCATACACAGCATGGCACTTACATGAGTATGTTTGACCTGATAATATATCACAAACATCAAGAGGAGAAATGTCACATACTACCTCATCCGTGAAGGGCTTGATGTTGTAGGGAAGGTGACACTGTTGGTTGACGCGGAGTTCTCGTCCTTGGTGAAGCCACTGGATGGTGTACGACTTTGGGTGTGTTTTGGTCGGCAATCCCAACCGCTTCACTACCTCTACTAAAATTAGGTTCTTTTGGCTCCCACTGAACTATAGCGGGGAACCCTTTACCCACATCTGGGAGTGGAAGAGATTCACCTCCTCCTCTGGATCTTCTGGTTCCTCCTTCTGGATCTTTGTGGTGGCAACAGTGGCGTTGGGCTCCGCATCAATCATATGCTTCCCTTTTTCATTCCCCTTGTTAGGTTTTGATTCATATTTGGAGCATGCATCTGATTCAGAAGCCTTCATCTCAATCACCAGTAACTAGTTGACCCAATACTCACTTCTGTTGTAAGTGGAGCTCTTATGGAACTCACACCATTTTCTCGTGTCTTTGTTCGGCTTCGCGGTGTTTTTATTTTCTTACGGCTTTGGCAGGTTATCTTGGGCTGCCATGCCTTGGCTTTGTCCTTTGTTCTATGGTTTGGGGGCACCTTTCCTTTGCTTTTGATTCGCATATCCAAAGTATCACTTCTTCTGTTTGAATTTCTGCTCAATATTGGCAGCATATGAGTATGTCATACCAATCGAGGAGATGTCGAGGAAATCCATTTCCTCTTGAAATTATCTGTGTAGAAAAATGCATTATTTCAACACCAAATGTTTCTCTAAATCTTTGATACCCAAATTTTTTCACAGGGTATGGAACAGATTCGTCAGGTCATACACATATTGATCCCTTTACTGTAGCAGCGTAGTCCATTGTATGTAATTTTCCTCATAGCTCCCCAAAGGATAGTATTGTTCCTTGATGGCATCTTGGAAAGAATTATAAGTGGGTACAACCGAGAACATAGAGGGTTCCCCCTTGTCCTTTTTCTCAGAGTAGGTTTCCCACTAGTCCTTGACATGGGGGGCAACTTTGAGGAGTGCAAAAATAATCTTCTCCCGATCGGAAAATTTATGAACCAAGAAATATCATTCTAATAAATTCAAACATCTATCTACGACTTCTGCATCTATTTTTCCCTCAAATATGGGAATGTAAAAATTTACTTGTACCTTAAAAGGAGTTGCGCCTCCAGAGTGGTTGTTGGATGTAGATGCGCCACCAGTGGGCAGTCATCGAAGGATCTGGACAAAGTTATCCATCATTGCGTTCCTTTGTTTTTTGAGGGCCTTCTCGAGCAATATTTTGATAGGATCTCCTACTCCCTCGTCTTTCTTTTCCTCCCCCATGAGTGGTCATCGAGGTTTGCGAGACTATTCTTGCAAAGGTTCAACCAGATCGAGCCCTAACTCCTTATACCCTGACCTCGTTGGGGGCATGCAAAGAAGGATCGAGAAAGAGTAGACCACTCTGATACAATGGTATGAATTTATGCAGGAACACAACATAATACACATAAAACCATAAATACAAATATTCAGCAGAAATAACACTTCATTTCATTAATATCAAAGAACTGAAATTTGTTTACAGATAGAATGGAAATAAACTAGCTAGGGCATTGGTAGCCTATCACTGAGAAGAGATGTGGTGGCTACATGCCTCTAAATTGTGTTACAATGAGGCTTGAGGGAATATTTATTATTGATAAATAATCTAAAACCCTAAACATCCAAAAACCTAACCCTAGGAGATGAAGCACCAAAACTATGGGCCCCGTTTGGGTAAATTGGTACATCAACTTCCTGGGGACGTAACTTTGGTATAAGATCTCTGTTTGAGGTACACAATACCTAGTTAGAAATATCTATCCGAGGACTACAACTTTTTATGTGAGAAACATCAAAGCACATTCCATGCTTCTCCCAGTTTTCCAAAAAAACATCGTTTAGGGCCTCAAAACGGCTTCGAAAGTTCAGGACTCGAAAAACTGCTAAAAATAGTAAATTGTGCTACAATTAAGGAAATTGAAAAACTAAAAGAAAAAATGGTGGGACCCCAAGTGGAATAGGAGGGTTCCCACCAATATCTACCTGGATCAGGTACACATCATTCAACATTGGTTTTTGTAGGAAAAACTTGGATATACATGGTTGAGTTAAACTCATAAAACCAGACTTAATGTCATTCAAAAATCACACAGGGAGGACTAAAAGAATTAAAATTACACTAGCTATTGATGAAAATATATTTTCTTGGATGAAATACCTCTGAAATGATGAACATTCTACTTCATTCTCCCCCTGATACTGGGTTGGCCTCAGTTATTCTTTGATGGAACTCACTTCTCCATCCCTTTTAAATATTTAGTAGTCTCAACCCTTACTTCTGGTTGCTTTTTCTTTTTCCAAATTATTTTGAATTTTACTTGCAGGTTGCTTTGATGCATGCTAGTATTAATTGCACCAGGATCTTTCTTGTTTTGTCTAGAATCCATGATATCTTATAACATTTTAAACCATTCTTATAACCAATAAATATGCACCTTTCAGATTTACTATCCAACTTCATTTTTTTCTCCTTTGGAACATGTACATATGCATCACAACCAAATACCTTGAGATGTACGAGAGAGGGTTTCTTACAATTCCATACCTCATGTGGAGTCTTATCCTACAATACTTATGAAGGTGATTTGTTAACCAGAAAACATGCAGTATCCACTACCACTGCACATATTTATTATCCTAATCCAGCGCCACTAAGCATGCTTCTTTCCTTTTCCATCAATGTCATATTCATTGTTTCTGCAACTCCATTTTTTTGAGGTGTGTATGGAGTAGTGTTCCATCATGCTATACCACACATCTTATAGAACTCTTAAAATTCCTTCTTGCAAAATACTCCAACATTATCTATCCTCAACACCTTGATATTCTTTTATGTCTAATTTTCCACTGGAGCCTTAAACTATTTAAACCTTTCAAAGACTTCATATTTTCTCTTAAAGAAATATATCCATGTATTCCTCAAGAATTCATATATAAATTAGACATAGTACATAGATTTAGCCAATTATGGAATTGACACATGTCCAAGCATATCACTGTGCACCAGCTCCAATATGCTTTTCGCCCTCTCACCACCAGAAGGGAAACTCATCCAATTCTACTTCTCATATACACAATGTTCACAGAAATTGAAATCCGGAGAGAAATTAGACATACCTTATACCATACCATTATCGTACAATATTCAAAATCCATTCTCTCCAATATGTCCAAGTATTTAATGCAACAACATAGTATTTTCTCCAAATACCACTAGACCTTCTACCCTACTTTCAGAAACTGCAAAATTTTTGCACCCATCAATAACAATGCTATGCAGAAGCTTGTACATAGTTCCAATCTAAAATCCCCACATTAATACCAGTGCTCCCCAAACCATTTTGCAGGTATCCTTCTTGAACATTGTTTTTACACCTACATATTCCATCTTGCTTATAGAAATTAAATTTCAAGCCAATTTAGGAATTTGCAAAACACCAAGAAGTTCTCTAATCCTTCAACCTTGTAACTCCATATTGAATTTTATACGTCCTATAATTTTGACCTTCCTATCATCCCCTAGGAAGAAATCACCATCGTCATATTTCTTGTACTCGAAAAACCACTCCCTATGGGGAGTGTGAAGTGAAAGGATGCACTTGAGTCAATCAACCATGCCTCATGATCTACATGTGTACTTGAAGAAGAATCCAAGTACACACACCCACCTTCATCTGAGTTGGTTTTTACCTCTATAGAAGGAGGATCATCATATCCCTTTCCTTTCTCAGGAGTTTTAGATTTACAATCCTTTTTGTAGTGCCCCTCTATTCCGCATTTCCAATATACCTTTACAGGTTTTCCAGGAGATTTAGAACTCCCTCTGGATTTATATCTCCCACTTGACGACTCATTCATATTTATGTTATGGGATCATACCCTTATAGACAATGCACCTCCATTTTGGCTCTCCATACTTTTCCTTCTCATCTCCTCCAACAACAAGGATGAGACTATTTCATCAAAGTTCAAGGTAGTTGTATTTCTACCTATAGAAACAACTAGACTATCCCACGAGTCTAGTAGAGAACACAACTAACTGATGCACTTATATTAATTTGATTTTTTAATATCAAGAGATGAAAATTCACTTACCACCATATTAAAGGCATTCATATTCTCTATCGCCGAGTCTCCATCTTTCATCCTCAAGTTATACATATTTTTCTACATGAAAAAATTGTTCACTAAAGACTTAGATTGATACAAATTCCCTAGCTTGTCCCACAAATCCTTTGTTGTAGCTTCCCCTAATACATTCAAAAATACTAAATATGACACAAATGTATTGTTCTCTTCACCTTTTGATTTATGTTAGGTACCTATAATACTAGTGTATCCCCCTTATTGTTATTGTTAGTGTAGCCACCTATTGTTATTGTTCTGCCCATGTATCCCCCATTTTGTTATTGTTCGTGTAGCCACCTATTGTTATTTTTCTGCCCATGTATCCCCCATTTTTTTATTGTTGTGCCCCATATAAGCCCACTATTTTTATTGGTGTGCCCTTACATTATCATTTTTATGTAGGCTCTGATTATATTGTGACCCCTTAGACTCCTATATATACCAAGGAGGTATTATCATCTGTATCATCCAAGAATTGTTCATTTATGTAATGTAAAGGAGGTTTCCCCCTTGAAGAGGATAATTTTTAAGATGTTGATCTATATTTTCTTTTGCTTTGTGATATAGTTGCATAACATTTGGTTTCAGAGCTTTAGATTCTAGGGTTTCATTGTTGAAAACAGTTCATCTTTGAATTTTCGCTATAACTTTTTTTCTATGAAGGTTCAGAAGGTGAAAATTTGATCACATGGAGCTGAAATCTTGATGATATTCCTATAAAAGGTTTAGATCTTGGTTCGCAATATTTTCTGAGATATGGTCCAAAAAAATTAGGGTTTTTTCATGCTCCAGAATTCAATCTCAAATAGTTTACCTTGGGAAAATCACCATAACTTCCTCCACGAGCATCAGATTTGAATTTTGTAAAAATTACTGAAATTGCACAAACTTCATATTTTTTTGTATCATTTTCATTGCCGAAGGTTGAAACAGTGACATGTGGAATTCCTTACAAGTTCACTCTATTGAACCATTCCATAATCAAGTCTTAGTGGTTAAATGTTGTAATAGCCCCAAGGTCTTAGTGGATGGATTTTATCACAGGTTTACCCAATTCTGTAGGAAAGTGTTTCAACATGGTGGCAGTTGATAAACTTACCAAGTATTCCCACTTTTGTGCATTATCTAATCATTTTAAAGCAAGTATAGTTTCTACTGCATTTATGGAAACAATTCAAAAGCTACATGGAAACCCAGAGATTATTGTAAGAGACAGAGATCTCATTTTCACTGGAAATATTTGGACAGAATTATTTTCTTGTCTTGGTACTGAATTAGCTCATAGCTCATCTTATCGTACTCAATCTGATAGAAAAATTGAGATAGTGAAAAAAGGTTTGGAAGAAAACCTTTGTTTCTTTGTATATAATAAACAAACACAATGGGTCAACTGATTACCTCTATCTGAATTGTCATATAGCACTTCCTTCCATATTACAGCAAAAATGACCCCATTTATGGAATTTATGGATATCATACTCTATCCATAACATCATCTTTAAGAGAAAATTATAAGGTTCAAGAAATGGAAGATCACATCGAGCATCATCAAAAAGTTCTCAAGCACTTAAATATAACCTCACTCTAGCGCATAATCAAATGAAACAATAGGAAGATAAACATCGCATTGAAACAAGTTTTGATGTTGGAAATTGGGGGTTTTTACGGCTACAACCATACCAACAAACGTCCCTCAAGCAAGCTAAGAAGGATAATAAATTATCACCCAACGCACTATGGTCCTTAGAAGGTGTTTCAAAAGATTGGTACTATGGAAAACAAATTTGGAGTTGCTTGCATCTTCCTGAGTACACCCAGTTTTCCATGTTTCATGCTTAAAGAAGGTTATCGGTGACAAGCTAATATTTCAAACAATGTTTCCAGAACTTAAATAAAAATGAAAAATTATATTTGATCCTGAAGTAGTCACGGAAACAAGAATCCGACAAATATGGAATCAATTAATTTCAGAGTATCTCATTATGTGGAAGAACTATCCCACCGACGGTTCCACATGAGAGGATGACAATTTTATAAAAAAGCATCCAAAACTATTTAAGCGTTGAGGATAACACTTTTTTGAAGGATAGGGGCATGTTAGGTCCCTATAATACTTTAGTATCCCATTTATCGTTATTGTTAGTGTAGCCCACTATTATCATTGTTGTTTCCATGTATCCCCCATTTTGTTATTGTTGTGCCCCATATAATCACACTATTATTATTATTGTGCCTTTATATTATTATGTAGGATTTGATTATACTATGACCCCTTAGACTCCTATATATACCAAGGAGATCTTATCATTTGTAGCATCCAATAATTTTTCATTTATGTAATGTAAAGGAGGTTTCCCCCTGGAAGAGGATAATTTTTAAGTTGTTGACCTATCTTTTCTTCTGCTTTGTGAGTTGGTTGTATAACAATTTAAATTTTCCAGTATTCTACAGATATTATTAATGGTGTCTTACCTATATCTATAAATATCCAATGATATTTGTGCACTAACATATCCTCCATATTGAGCTTCCACGGCTCAAAACGATTTCCATTGAATTTATCGATCTCTATCTTTCCACTATTTTCCATCTCCTTTCACTGCAAAAATCAATCCAGTAGATCTCCCACTGTAACAGGGTATACCACTGGCCCGATAAAAACCCCTCAGTAGCAAAGTCGTCCCCTTGAAGTTGAAATATCTCTGATACCAAATGTAGGTTTTAACACTGTACAAAAATTACCTACAAAAATATTCTTAAAAATAGAAAAAATATACAATGGCGAGAACATAAAATATACACAAATATTTTCTTCTGGAAACCAAACTGGCAAATCCAGATTGATTTTTCATTATATTTCTTTCAATTTTACAATACATATATACATTTCGAAGCATCCATTAACCCTGTATTACAATATAACAGTAGTTCCCTTTGACCGGATCTACAAAATACCATGGGAATAAAACCATAATGCCCAAAACCATGTGCAAAACCATGGGTAGGTCCACCCACGATCCTTGGCTCCGCCAAAAAATTACATAACACATATGCAACAAATAGGACAACTTTACATCAAAATATGATAGTGAGGATTCTTCAGGAAAAGTGAGTCCAATGAATTTCTTCTTATGGCACTTGAAGTTGACTCCAAAAACAAGAATGTCTCATACTCTGAGGAAGGAGTAATGGATCTTGAAGGGGATCTCATCAGTGCTCTTGATGAACTGAAGAAGGCCAGAAAGAAGAATAAGAAACTAAAAGAACATTTTTTGTGTATTGAATAAGGAATGTATACTATGAAAATAAGGATTTTGTTTATCAAAGAGAAAAACTTGAAAAATTCATTAAAATCCAAGACAACTTAGCATTTCAATTAGAATAAAAACAAAAATCATGTAAAACAATAGAGGAGGAGAAGAGACTCATGCAACAAGAGTTGACCAAGAAAAGGAGGTGATTTCAAAAACATGTAAAGGAGATATTTTTTCCTTGAAGTTCAAGTTAGAGGAATCAAAACAGAAGGAATAAGTTATAAATGACTTGATTCTCAAATGGGAATAGAATTGTCACAGTCTAGAAGACAAAATTTTCTCCTTGAGAAAAGATCTTAAAAAGTCGAAGACTGAGAAGGATCTGGATAAAATATTTGTTGAAGGGAAAAATAATTTAAATCACATTCTGAGCAGTAAAAGGCCTCCAAAAACAAAATAGGTCTAGGATATTACTCAGAATCACAATATTCTTCTATGGGAAATATGAGTTTCAAGTCTGAAGGACTTGAAGGACCCCAGAGCTATGTAAAGGGACTTCAAGGTAGAGTCAATCAAGATAAACAAAAAACAATTTAGAGAGGAACTCATCATTGGAAAAAGAATACTAACTTCTCAAACTTATCACATCATACAGAAGTGAACCAGTAAGCAAGACGAAAGAGGTAATTGTGACTAGCTCAATCTCGTCAAATCTCAAATTTTAGGTACCAAAAATTGTTTTATGGTCACTGCTATAAATGTCATATATTTGGAAATTATGATAGTAGTGACCATAAAACAATTTTCAGTACCTGCATAATTATTGAAGGAATTCAAATGCTTTATCACTGAGTCTCCATCCTTCATCCTCGGGTTATACATATTTTTCCGTAGGAGCAGTTTGTTCACCAGAGACTTAGATTGATACATAGAAGTGAGTGAAGAAGTAGGTTTGAGTACCCTTAGAAACCATAGTCCAATTGGAAACTAGTGTTCCTTAAGGAAAAGAGGAATTGGAAGCAAGAGACTGATAAAACCATGGAATGTGGACTTGTTTTTTCGGTGCATGACCAAGAAAACAGATGGTATGTGGATAGTGGTTGTTCTAAGCACATGATTGAGAATAAGAGTATATTATTGTCAATGAAATAAAAGGATGAAGGGAACAATGTCACCTGTGGAAATAAGTATCCTGCAATAATTAAGGGAAAGGGAATAGTTGGTCTTGATGAAAATACCAAGGCTCAAAATGTGTTGTATGTAGAAGGACTCAATCACAATTTTCTTAGTGTGAGTCAAATGTGTGATAATGGATACAATGTGACCTTTCAATCCAAAGACTATGAGATATGAAAAGAAGAAACTGGAAAGCTAGTGGTAAATATAGTCAGAAATCACAATAATGTATGTGTGTTTGATAACTCCAAAGTGAGTTGCTATCTGATTAAAACAAATCAAACTCGGTTGTGGCATAAAAGGCATGTTCATATAAATTTTGACAAACTGATAAATATCAACAAGATAGTAAGAGGATTTCCAATATTTTCGCAGCCCAAAAACTCAGTCTGCAAGTCTTGTTAATATGGAAAGCAGACAAGTACTTAGTTCAAAACTAAGGAATTATCAAACTATAAACCTCTAGATTTTATTCACGCTGATATTTGTGTCCCAAAAAGGACAAAAAATTCAAGAGGAGAAAGGAATTTTATCATATTTACTGACTATTTTACCAGATCCACTTGGATAATGTTGTTGAAAGAAAAACTAAAAATCTCTGAAAATTTTCAAGATATTTAAAGCATAGGTTGAAAAAAATAAAGATATAAATATTAAATTTTTAAGATCAAACAGAGGTGAAGAATTAACTTCAATAAAATCCAAAGATTATTATGAATAACATTGTATATGGAGGCAGTACTCAGTGGCCAGAACTCCACAGCAGAAGGGAGTAGTAGAGATAAAGAATGGAACAATTCAGGAGATGGCCATAGCTATGACATATGAATCAGAGGTTCTACACGCCTTCTGGGAAGAAAAAACACAACTAGTTATCTAAAGTTGGCAAATAGAACACAGCTTAAGCCTGACAGTGATAATACTCCCTATGAGTTATGGAAATGGATACCATCATTAGTGAAACATTTCAAGGTGTTCAAGAGAAAATTATATATCAAAATAAATGATAAAACTCTTGGAAACTTTGGTTCTTGCACTGATGAGAGAATATTTTTTCGGTACTTTGTCAAGATTAAAGGCTACAAGTGCTAAAACAATATGACAAAAGTGGATGAAGACTACATTGATATTGTAGTGGATGAAATATGTCCATGATTAGAGCCATCCAAAGAAGAGAACTTGAATGAAGGAGAAAGCTTAGCCTATAAATTCTCAGGCCTGGAAGAAGTAAAAGAAAAGGATGAAGTTGAAGAAATAATCAAATCACAAAGGCCCAAAAATCCTTCCAATTATGTGTAGAAACAACATCCAGAAAGCCAAATTATTGGTTATCATAGGTTTAGTGTTCAAACTGGAAATAAATTCCTTAGCAATAAAAGTTATGCTAATCTTGCCTTGATATCACAAATCAAACCCAGAATTCTCAATCAGGCAAGTGAAGACAAGTTTTGGGTGAAGGAAATGAATGAAGAATTGGACCAAATCGATTATACTTGGGAGCTTGTCCCTAGACCCAATGAGAAAAAATTTATAGGCACCAAAGGGATCTTTAAAAATAAGCTAAATGAGCAAGGCCACGTGATAAGGAACAAAGAATGACTATTCTGCAAATGGTATTCTCAGATAGAAGGGATAGATTTTGAATAAACCTTTGCACCTCTAGCAATATTACAAGCCATTAGAATGTTCCTTTATTTTCTAGCCACAAGAACATCAAAGTATACCAGATGGATGTGAAATCGGCCTTTCTCAATGGTGATTTGGAAGAAGAAGTATATATAGAACAACCATAAGGGTTCATGTCTATAGATTGAAGAAGGAATTTTATGGGCTCAAACAAGTCCCTAGAGCTTGGTATGCTATATTGGACAAATATATTTTGCAAAAAGGTTCGAAGAGAGGAACTGCAGATAGCAATATAAAATATGAATATGATCACTTATTGATAGTTTTGGTTTATGTAGATGATCTCATCTTTGGCATTGATTTGGAATAGTTGGGTCACCAATTTGCATAGTCTATGCATAAATAAGTTGAGATGTCTATGATAGGATAATTATCCTTCTTTCTTGGGTTGCAAATTTCTCAATTTAAAGATGTAATTTTCATCTACCAGTCTAAGTACTTGAGAGAAACATTGAAGAAATTTTCGATGGAGGAATGAAAGCTAGTTAATACACCCATGGTTACTGATGTAAGTTGTGTAAGGAGGATGAAACACCTTTCGTAAACCAAATAGTCTATAGATCAATGATTGGAAGCTTGTTATACCTCATATCCTCAAGACCAGACATTATGCAAGAAGTGGTTTTGGTGGCGATATTCAAGCCTTCCCTCATGAAATCCATGTCATTGTTGTAAAAAATATTTTCAAGTATTTTCAAGGCATAATAGAATATGGGTTGTGGTATTACAAAAGCATATTTTTTAAGCTAAAATCTTATACTGACATTGATTGGGAAGGAAACCTTGATGACAGGAAAAGCACCTTTGGAGCAGCATTATTTTTGGGAGATTATCTAGTATCTTGGGTCAGCAAAAAACAAGACTCAATCTCATTATCTACAACTGAAGCGGAGTACATTGTTGCAACCACCTATTGTACACAAATTATTTATATGAAGCAGACCTTAAAGGACATCAAGGTAGAGTTGACTAATTCAATTCCAATTTTGTTTGACAAAACTAGTGCTATTAGAATCTCTAAAAATCTTTTCATGCATTCAAAAACCAAGCACATTCCAATCAAGTTCCATTTCCTAAGAGAACAGGTTGATGTTGATGTTGTTCGACTTGAGTATGTGGCCACTAATGAGCAACTAGCATATGTATTCAATAATCCACTGGCACGATGACATTTTGAGTATCTTAGGTAGAAAATAGGATTTGTGTCTCCTCTATCCAAATGAAACAAATTTAATATGCCTTGGTGGCTACTCATCCTGTTGGATCATTTAAAGAGTAGGCTAAAAGTTTCAAAGGGAATTTCTTCCATTGGATGCTTCTTATTCCACTAATGTCAAAGGGGGAGAAAATCTCATGAGTGGAATGTTTATTGATTCCAGGGGAAATGTAGAGATGGAGAAAACCCTACATGGTTTAAGGGGTAGCTTGGTATGTTGCCATCAATGCCAAAGGGGGGTATTGTTGATCATAATTTTGAAATTTATGTCAAATTGGAAAGGATGGTAGATGCATGGTGTTTCAAGTTTAGGGGGGGGGTCCTATGGTTGTTTCATCTCTTTAGAAGAGAACCATCAGAGTAGCAGGTTGATAAGAGAAGCTATAATATTATAACTATGGTGGTTAGGGTTACTAGGCCTTTAAGGAATTTTTACCTTATGATATCAGATCAAATGATCCTATAAATAACATATTTGGACTATTCTATAAATAGCTTTTCAACAGTATGTTGAAGTCCAAAAAAGGCATCTTGGATCAAAATTTATGGCCAGTCAAAGCTACGAAGGCCAAAATTCAATCTCAATGACTTGGGCATGGACCCCACAGTATATTAAGCATAGAATGACATAGGAGGTATAAGTGGCAGAGTGGCATTGGTCGTGATCTCAGGAGGTAAAACGTGGGTCCTGCCTAAGAGTTATTCCCCGGATGTTACAAAAACAGGTGAAAAAATTTTTTTGAAGGGTCTGGATGATGTACGACCGGGATAGCGTGGACGATAGTACAACAATGAGAAAGCATGTTGATTGGTGGAGTTGTAGGGTGGAGAGGTCCCATAACCATGTCACCCTGAGAGTTTTTCCCTAAAGGTTTGTAAAATAATGCAAGTCCAATGTTGTAGGATGACATAAATCCCTAGAGGATTTGGGAATATGAAACAATGGTAGAATGAGTTCTTATTGGCCGATAATGGAGCCCTCATAACACTTAATCCTAATAGGAGGTTCCCCAGATGGTTCAAAGGGAACACAAGAGTTAAAGCTCTAGGATGACTAGGATATGGGATAGCATGGAGTACAGGTGGAAGCATTACTGACCAATAAGGAAATGGTTTGGACATGTCACCCCAGAAGAACAGACTCGAAAGAAAAATATAAGGTGCATGAGAGGTAACTTTGGGTTTACTAGGTGTCGATATACGAAGAGATTTTGGTGGTAGTTACAACACATCCTAGTAGCCTTTTGATTTGCCAACGCGTGCATCTTATGGCCCCACACTACATGTCATCCTAGAGGGAAGGTTGAGGGATAAAGTCTATCACTGGGACATTGCTTTATGGGCACTATGTGACCATGGACCTACACACTTGTTACACTGAAAGGAGGTGTTGAGGGTCTATTTAAAAGACACTTAAAAAGGGAGTTGTGGACAAATTATTAGAGGGCATTCGGGCTAATTATATTTAAAAGAGGTCTTGTGAAAAATGAAGTCAACGGCTAAAGAAGTTGTGGGAGTGTGGTTAACGACATTGAAAGGGTCGACAACTATTTTAGCCTATGTGTTATAATATGCATCTACACCATACCAGGATCTCTTTGCAGTTGGATTATGCAACATTGAACAATTAAACAGTTGTTTGACATGCACAATATGAACGCATAGGTTGAAGTGATTAATGGAGATCAGACCAAGGTTATATATCATATCACTAAGTACATCTTGAGAGTTGGAGAGAAATGTGATTTAAACAAGCATAATTTAATGGTTGAACTCTCTGATTGTGCGGGAGGTCTAAGAATTAACTCCAGGCATGGAAAAATCACTAGAGTCTACTCCCAAATTTATTACAATTGCAATTAATGAGAAATTAAATATATAATATCTTATAATAGGACTTTTATAGCCTCATGAAGCTGAAATGGAGACTATACTAGTGTCATTTGGTTGAGTAAACTAATTCCATACCGATGTTCTTAATTAAAAACGAATATGCCATATTGTGTATTGAATGCAGTAGGTGATGAGTTGACAGGTTGTATCGTTCTTAGTGTTTTTGTTGAAAAAAAGTCTCAGGAAACACTAAGTCAAAGTGGGGAAGAATTATTGTATGTTGTGTGTCATAGTGTGAAGTGGAGTATAGACTATGTGTATGCATAAGGAGAGTTGTGGTTGAGAGTTGATATTGTATAGACTAATTAAGGGTCAAGAGTAGATTTTATGAAGTAGTGAAGTGTGAAATGAAGAGAGAGGCTACAAAGTAGAGAGGAAAAATTCATGTGCAACAACAAATCAGGTTCTTTATATTTCTATGTAATAGAAGTAGGCCTTTGTTTCTCAGTTTGAAAATTGTATGAAAATTATAACAGCAGGTTGAAGTGGGTTGTGGTATGTTATTGCCTAAATCTACCTCAGGCTGAAAGAAGGCAGAGTTCAGGGTAATATCAAACCACGCTCAGTCTGGTAGCTAGCCCTACCAGAACAGGAGAGGGCTCTCTCCAGGTCAATCTCAGCGAAAAGTAATCAATAGGGCTTTAGATGACTGAAATAAAAGCTAATTTTAGGCTAGGTATATAAGTGAAGGATTTTGAGTTTGATTTTTTGGGTTTTTGTTGGATCAAAGGAAAAGGCAGTTTTGGGTGCGGGGATTAGGCCTAGTTTTTGCAGACTTCTGATTGGGGCAAGGAAGGCAATAGTTTTGATGATTTAGATTGAATGAATGGATGGATCAGACTGGTGAGGAGATGAAGAGGGAAATAGGGTCTCAATAGTCCTCCTCAAACAGATGAAAACATGTAAAATTAAACAAAACTGAAGGCAGAGCAAAGAAAGCTACTGAATTCCACCTTTAACACTGATTTGTTTAATCTAAGAAGAAAGAAGAAGGAAAATGGTACACATAAACATCAGTGAACTTAAAAATACATAGAGAAAAACACCATCAAAACACAGAGCCACAAGGATTCCAAAGAGTGCTGCAAACCCTGGTCTATTCCTTCGCCAAAATTGCAGAAATGAAATGTACAATGAAGTGCTAAGCAATCCCAAGTGTCCAACCCTGAAAATGACTAAGAAAATACATAATATAGACAAGCATAACTCTTCCCCATGCCTCTAGGGGTCGAGCTCATCATTCTAGGAGATGTTTCAACCATATCTAAACTAGGAACTAAAAAATAGGCAATGAAAACAACTTGCCTCTATATGCTAGGAAACTGATCCATTCACTCACATTTCACCTTTTGTGAATGAATCTTCTAGAAAAAGTAAAAATGTGCCAAAATTACATCATGGTTATGAAATTACATCAAGGTAGATCAAAATTTACATGAAAAAGTGAAACTGGCCAAAAATCGGCGAAATTATGAGCTGTGGAGTGAAAAATAGGCCAAAATCCTCTATGCGTTGCGCCCAAAATCTCTATGAATAGAACAACTTTGGAGCTGATTTTGTGGCCCTTCCTGAAGTCTAAATTGAGCTCATGATAGCTTGTTGGAAAGCCCTGCCTGTCTAATTTCCAACCCAAGTGGAATTTCTGGATGTGGTGCTCATTTTCCCCTCCAAAAGTTCAATCTCCCAACACTGCTTCGTGTGGGTGCAAAAAGTGGCAGAAAGGCCAATTTTAGGGTGTTTTTGACCCTTTAGGCAACCCAGGAATTAGGCAACCCAGGAATTGATGAAATTATTAGGCCATTCCTGAGCATGCATAAATTTTCATAAAAAATCTAGAAATACCAAGTTTTCCCTCTGAAGAGCTACCAATCATAAGCGCGCGCAAAGTGGCGCTATGCGTGGGGCAGAAAAACCTGTTTTGTGACCAAAAAATTCAAAAATGAAAAAATTTTCTCCAAATTCATTGAAATTTGGGCTGTAGGTCCCTGATCAAATTCTATGCTCAGCCAAAGAAGCTTCAGCCAATATTTGGAGCCTATCATGTCTTTTTTGACGCTTCAGTGCCCTCCTTAGCCTCGCTTTCAGGATCTTGATCCTCGCTTTGCAAACATGAGTGCACGCCCAATAGTGATTATTCATGTGCCTGAGCATGTTTTTCTCCTTATTCACCTTCTCCAATAGCTTCTTGAGATGGATGTTGACTCTCTCAAGCCAAGTCTCCCTATCGACCTCAATCTCCCGCTCAATAGGTGTCATCTCGGATGGGCTTCTTCGGGCAGTTTGTCGGTTCTCACAGATGTTTTGCAACTCCATGATCGTCTGCTGATCCTCCAACTACTTTTTGCGTTGCTCCAGATAGTTTATGATCCACTGAGCTCTCTACAACTTTTCATTCAATGTGTCGATCTCAGTTTTCTGCTCCTGAATGATCTCCCTCAATTTTGAGCTTGGAGAGCTCAAATCCTCATCAAGCAATATAAAATTAGTATCATGGCCTCCTGAAGGGCCCTCCTCCTGCATAGGCCTCTTTCCTCTATCCTATACCTATACCTGTGCTGATGACGATGGCAACAAGACCCCTTCCACCCCGGGTGGAGATAGTACTCGTCGGGTTGCTGCAAACAATACTGTCGTGCCTCTCTGATAAGTGACATACACTGGCACACCGATAGGCTCTA